>JAMKCH010007398.1:0-61517 GCA_023653785.1 Ophioderma brevispina | reverse complement strand
TGTGTCGGGGCGGTGTTAGGTTGTAAAGTATAGGGGGGGAGGGGGTAGCCCCTTATGATCATTTCTTAAAAAGAGCCGGGTCTAGAGAATTGGAACCCTGACAGTAGGTATATGTTTGGATTTCTTTCGTATGTTGTAAAATTAAGTATCAAAAGTAATATTGAATTTGAATCTAGCCTAATAAGAGAAATCATTTATATCAAAAATAGGGTTCTATTCAAGGTGCCAGTTTTTACAAAATTTTGTTCCAGTAAGCTAAAAATGCATCGTAATTACCATGTTTTTTTATTGATGGAGTAGTTTATTTGGCAGACATAATTATTACTAAAAATGCTAAAGCATTTTGAAGGGATTCATAATATTCCTGTGAAACATAAACAAAATTTTTTAAACTATGTATAATTAAAACAAATATGAAAACACAAGAAATTATGAAAGAAACTGTTACTCTAGGCCTATACTGATTGACACAAAACGAAACAAGTCTAGTTGTTCAGGCACACATTACTGGTTGAACAATAGATCCATTGCTGTTTGTAATATTCATTGGTCTTATATAATACGGGAAATAATACAAAGGATTTTGAATGGATGTGGTGGTTTGGCTACATGTTAAAAAAGTAAGGTAGTTGCTACACTAGAAACCTGTAATGTTTATGTGCAAGGTCAGTTGCAGTTGTAAAGTGGTGATCTCACTGCCAGTGGTGTTGAAGGTTACTCGAAGTGGTTAACATGATTGCAATTAAATGCTGTCACCTCGTGGTTACTGAACACGGTACTTGAATATCAAATGTCAATGACACTGGGGAATCCCCTAAGAAACTATTCCGTGGAGGTGAAACCACATGGCTATTCAAAACAATATAACAGCCCACCACTTAAACAATTATCTTGAATATTAGAACATTAATTTCAGGTATATAGTTTTATGCAACACTTAAGCAAATCATTATGAAAAAGGAAATAACACAGGTGATAATACACAACCCTGTTTAACCCAAGATTTTGGTCAAAGAAACGTATGATGAATATCCATCCATATTACTTTAGCTTAGTGTTTAATATAATCATATTTATAAGCATCCAAATTTTTCCTCAATTACAACGTTCCACATAGAATATAACAAACCATTTTTTTTCCCGCCAAACAGAGTCAAATGCTTTACGGAATTCCAAGAATGCAAAATAGGTTTGTCAGACATGGCGATTTTCTAATAGAGGCACTACTTTTTAGAAATAAAAAAAAAAAAAAATAAAAAAAAATCTCACAAGCCCCGATGATCTTTACGAAAATCTCCCTGGACCTCCGTAAGAAATTATTACAATCTAAGAAGGGGTAATTGTCTTGCAATTATAGCGATAAAAACTTTTTCAATACACAGCTAATTGTAATGCCACGATAATATTCAAGTCCTGCTTGTTACCCTTTTTAGGGTAGGATTATCATCCCATCCCTCATTCCATTATATTCAATTATGGTGATTGATGCCTCATTGTATTGCATTGTATGTATTGTATTGTTCAGAGCGCCCTCACTCTGACTGGAGGTACACAGTGAGGGCATGACCATGACAATCTTTACGGCTGATTGAGTATTCTTTTCCAAAGCCTTCATATTTTTCTGAGTGGACTTAAGTACACTGATGCCCATTTTTCATATTAATGCATATGTGTACCTGGACATTTTATTTCGTCATGTGAAAGCAAGAAGGTCGAGTGCACACAGCTGTCACTTGTCAGAGGTTTTCCCATCAAACATACTCTTATCCAAGTCTTTTGGTCAGTGGCTCTGGAAAGTTTGTTTAGGTACACAGTTGCTGAAAAAAACCATTTCAAGAGCCACTGACTCAACGGAAGATAAATTGAGTTATCCTAATACAACGGCCAATTTTCTTTCATGTAGTTACCACAAAAACCGCTACTACCGAGTAGACATGGTTTACCTACCTACCCACTAACATACACCGCCGTCAGGATTTCGTGTATGTTTTGCCGCATAGACGGATATTGTGCATACAGGCGCTTGGCGCCCCCGTCTTGGAGTAGCTACGTGGTTTCACCGCGCTCTCATCGCGCGCTGTATTTCTCAAGCAAGGCCAATTTTGTTTTTTATGATATGTTTGGCTTATTTTTGCTTTTTTATTACAGTTCATGAAATATTGGTTTTTGATCCTGCCGATTAATTTCGTAATGATTTTCCTAAAAACGTTCAAAAATGCTAAACAAGAACCGTGTATTAGCGCACCCTCAATTCATGACTTTTTCACATTCCACTCTCAAAATGGCATCCGTGGTAACCGGGGAGTAGCTACGTGGAAGCTGCGTGTTCGATCCGGTCTGTCCACACAACATCCACCTTCTCTCCACCTAGTGGGCAACTACCGGGTAGGCCATTTGGGGTGTACAGCAGAGTAGCCACATCACTGTATACCTAAGAACTGTGTACTTTGTAAGCCTATCTTGCAGCTCCTGCCTCGCAACTAGCCCATGTGTACTGTGCAGTGCTGGTCCGCGGTAGACATGGTGTAGCTGCCGTATAGCCTTACCACGTGAGCAAGAAAACGGCCCGTGGTATATGCAATACTTTACCGACTCTCTTGGACTCATACGCCGATTTATATTTGGTAAATGTAATTAGCAATGTATACAAAATCTCATTTTGATATTTTACACCTTAGTGGTTCTGAATATTGGCCTCCATTGACCTGTCTATTACATGGTATATATCCGTTTTTTTTCTTGTTGAAATATGCCTGGGCTCTTCAGCATTTACTTATTATGCAGAAGCAAGCCATAGAGGGCACTGTTTCCCAACTTCGCTTCGGGGTCCCTTAAGAATGGGGTCGTGAATCAGAAAAATAAAGGTGCTTCTCCTCCAAATAGGGACCTTTTAACATCTTAGTTGTCAATTATAAACAAACCGATCGATCAGCTTTAAACAGTTGATTTGACTCAATGCTGTCTAACAAGACAAAGTGTTTGGGGTCAACCCAAACTTATCATTTAGAACTGGGTCTCTGGCAAAAAAGGTTGTGAACCCCTGCCATAGAGGATCACTAATCTGACTTTACTGAATTCATTGTGAAAATAAAACAAAAGTGAAGCAGCTGATTCTTGTGATTCTTATTTCTAGGGTCATTGGGTTTTACTGAAGAGTGGCCACAATGCCCCCTACCTGCTGAATTCTCTTGAGACCTTGCTGCACGATGGCGACTCCAAACAGCTGGCAGAATCTAACTTCCGCTTGTGGATCTCGGCCGAAATGAGCAGCAACATCCCGACCAGGCTCCTGCAGTTTGCTGTCAGAGTGGTGGTGGACTCGCCAAGGGTAAGTGCTTCACTGTGAATTTTTGTTGTTGTTGGGGAGTGTCTATGCACTATACTCTCGGTCGTAATTCCTTTTCTCTGTGTCAAGACTATGCCAGCATTCCCGCCAGACAGAACCATAACAACGCATAAAGGAAATACATAGTCTGCGCGTACACGCAGCAACTTTCGCGCGCGTATGTAGACGCCTATTTCAGAAAAGGAATTGTGACGGCGACTATAAGCAGAATGTGATTGTCCCCTGTCTTGGATGTCAGTAACATGATATCTGTAAAACAGCATTAGCTATCGTACCGTGACTTGGTGCAGTTACTGTTGTTCCTTTGAACTAAAGTTGATTCCATATTGAGCTCAAATTGAGCAACATCTGTGTACCTCACATATTATTGCCTGCTATTTCTTTTGTAGTTAAAGTTCATTGCAATTGGCAAGCTAAGAGGATCACTTACTGACTAAATTTGATGTTATTTGCTTAATGTAAATATCAATAGTTCACTACCTCAGTTGGTCAACTTGCAGTTGCTATAAAGTATGTCTGCAGGCAGTACCCAATTACATGACTACAAGTCTAGTGATAAAAGTAGTGGGTATTATATTTCAATGGGTTTTAGGGCAGCTGATCCTTATCAAGGATTTAGGGTTGTGGTTTGGGATTAGTCTTTATTAGGATTTTGTTTTAAGTCCTGAAACCTATCTTTTGCCTATAAGAGCACATAAACCTGACAAAGCACCACCTTCATTAGTTTCAGTTTTATTGCAGCATCTTTTATGTCATTATTATCAAATCGTTGTCTTCTGATAAACAAGTTAAAATGTTGGGATACTGTGTTGAATATGACAGTCTGAGACAAATTGTATCAGGAGATCTAATTAGAACAGTGAGTTCACTGCTTTGGATGGCATGGATGTCATTAAGGAGGGTTTTCTGGTTAGCTTCTTCATGCATCAAATTAAGATCAGCGTCTTCATACACGACTTGCTTTTGCAGTATTTGAAACTGAAAGTCCATGGTTTTTTACCCTGTGTGAGAAATATATCTTGCAATTGTTTATTTTCGCTGCATTTTATTGTCATTGTTGCAGTTCTGGCCCAACTAGAGCTGCTTTGTTTGAAGCATCTGCTAGAAATTTACTTGACTGTTTGGGATGTTTTAGAGAGATCCTAAAATCTTCACTTTGACGGCTCCATGTTTTGCTCCTTTCCACCCTCAGTGTTTTGTACTGTGATATCATAATACAGCTCGGTAACAAAATGTGACCCACTTCTTTACATGTGAGGTTATTTACCAAGTGCTAAACACAACTTCCAGTGCATCTATAAACAGTAAGTTCAAGCAATGCCTATCTTGCAGATGGTAAACTCATCCAAACAACTAAGATGTTGACATTTGAAATTTGCCAACCATCACCATCGGGCTTTGGAACATGAAGCTTTGCTTGGAGTGTTCAAGGCCAGATTTTAGCTTGATAGTTACATTGCTTGATTTGTGTAATCAAAGCATGGTGGTGCCATATTTTAGTGTATATTTTGCACAGAATTAAAAATATCTGCACTTGCTGACAGTCCTGTAACTACTATACATGCACAGACAAACTTTTAACATGCATTCAGTACCTGTGGAGTCATCAAAAGTCATGTCCAAGCAACTGCATTGCATTACACATTTTGTAGTTTTCTTCAGTGAGGTTATGTGCTCTCTTCCCCTCTGCCAACAAGAGCATTTGTTGTATCACACATGTAAAAGTGACACATATATTTGGACCAGTTTTCTTGGCAGCATCCTTCACATGAATGAAATGAAATGCAGTGCCTTTATTGCAGATGGCGAACTCATCCAATCAACTGAGATGTTCACATTTGAAATTTGCCAACCATCACCGTCGGGATTTGGAACATGAAGCTTTGCCTGGAGTGCTCAATGCCAGATTGCCCCCCTTTCTCGTTACATTGTTTGATGTGTGTAATCAAGCATCCTGGCATGGTGGTGCCATATTTTAGTGTATTTTTTGCACAGAATTAAGAATATCTGTACTTGCTAAAAGTCTTGTAACCATTATACAAGCACAAGCAAACTTTTTACCTGCATTCAGTACCATGACAAAGAAACTTCATTGCATTACACATTTCATCCTTTTATTCAGTGAGGATATATTATATGCTATCTTTTTCCTCTGCCAACAAGAGCATTTGTTGTATCACATTCTGTAAGAGTATCATTTTTATAAACAGATATTTGGAACCAGTTTTCTTTGCAACATCCCTCACATGAATGAAATGTTTGTGGATGCCTGTTTTCTTATGAACAAGTAGGCAGGTTGGGCTACTTGGTTGAAAATTACATGCATTCAGTACCTGTGGAGTCATATCAAAATTCATGACCAAGCAACTGCATTGCTTTCTTCAGTGAGGTTATGTGCTCTCTTCCCCTCTGCCAACAAGAGCGTTTGTTGTATCACATTCTGTAAGAGTATATAAACATGTAAAAGTGCCACATATATTTGGACCAGTTTTCTTGGCAACTTCCTTCACATGAATAAAATGAAATGCAGTGCCTTTATTGCAGATGGTGAACTCATCCAATCAACTGAGATGTTCACATTTGAAATTTGCCAACCATCACCATTGGGATTTGGAACATGAAGCTTTGCCTGGAGTGCTCAATGCTAGCGTGATAGTTACATTGCTTGATTTATTTTAGTGTATATTTTGCACAGAATTAAGAAAATCTGCACTTGCTGACAGTCCTGTAACTACTATACATGCACAGACAAACTTTTAACATGCATTCAGTACCTGTGGAGTCATCAAAAGTCATGTCCAAGCAACTGCATTGCATTACACATTTTGTAGTTTTCTTCAGTGAGGTTATGTGCTCTCTTCCCCTCTGCCAATGAGAGCATTTGTTGTATCACATTCTGTAAGAGTATATAAACATGTTAAAGTGCCACGTATATTTGGAACCAGTTTTCTTGGCAACATCCTTCACATGAATGAAATGGTTGTGGATGCCTGTTTTCTGATGAACAAGTAGACAGGTTGGATACTGTGTTGAAAATGACATGCATTCCGTACCTGTGCAGTCATATCAAAATTCATGACCAAGCAACTGCATTGCTTTCTTCAGTGAGGTTATGTGCTCTCTTCCCCTCTGCCAACAAGAGCATTTGTTGTATCATATTCTGTAAGAGTATATAAACATGGGGAAGTGCCACATACATTTGGACCAGTTTTCTTGGCAACATCCTTCACATGAATGAAATGAAATGCAGTGCCTTTATTGCAGATGGTGAACTCATCCAATCAACTGAGATGTTCACATTTGAAATTTGCCAACCATCACCGTCGGGATTTGGAACATGAAGCTTTGCCTGGAGTTCTCAATGCTAGCGTGATAGTTACATTGCTTGATTTATTTTAGTGTATATTTTGCACAGAATTAAGAAAATCTGCACTTGCACAGACAAACTTTTAACATGCATTCAGTACCTGTGGAGTCATCAAAAGTCATGTCCAAGCGACTGCATTGCATTACACATTTCATGGTTTTCTTCAGTAAGGCTCTATGCTCTATTTTCCCTCTGCCAACAAGAGCGTATGTTGTATCACATTCGGTAAGAGTATATAAACATGGGAAAGTGCCACATATATTTGGAACCAGTTTTCTTAACAGCATCCTTCGCATGAATGAAATTGTTGTGGATGTCTGTTTTCTGATGAACAAGTAGACAGGTTGGATACTGTGTTGAAAATGACAAGCTAAGACAAAAATATCTGTATCAGATTCTTTTCACAATGATACGGTTGCCACTTTAAGCTGCATGATGGGCATGCAAAAGGATTTTCTAGTTGGCCTCTTCTTGTGTTGAATTGAGTTCAGGTATAGTTTTCAGTATTTTAACTAAATCCATGATACTTGGCACCTGTATTAGAAATGTATCTTGCAATTTAGTTTCTCTACTTATTTTTCTTCTGTTGCCTTTGTTGCAGCATAAACACAACATCTTTGAAGCATCTGCTAGAAATTTACTTGAATACTCATGCTTCTGTATTGCTGAACTGGCAGGTGTTTTAACCATATCAAAAACAAGCTCTGCTAAGTTCTCAAAGGTTACAGTAATTCAGTGACTGAAGAATTGCAATGCTTTCCACAATCCATTAAGCTGTGCAATTTTTCTTTGGGATCCAAATCATATACTGCTGCAGGTTCATTTGGTTTTTCTTGCTGGCATAACATCAACAGAAGCAAGTGGTCCTTGTATAGGTCAGGACAATGTTTGAATCCTGGTAGGATCATTGGTGAAGCTCTTGTAAATAACATTACCAGTATCTTTCTCTATGTCTAGTAGCCCCACCTTGGCTGCGTCTTTCTCTGCCTTTGTTCTTTGCACGGTATTTGCGTATAGCTTCAGCGGCTTTTGGCACGCTGCCTTCATGCCAATTTTATTTGTCTTCGCTTTTGCCTCTTTTTCTGCACGAGAACGTTTCTTCCTGTCTTTCTCTTTTAATTTAGCTGCTTCGTATCTCTTTTTCTGAGTATTGCAAACGTTGACGTCTTTTCTTCAAATGTTTTTACTAACAGTTCAGTCTTGCTTTAAACGGTTTCATGGTGTCAACTTATCCTCTAGTGATTATCATTCTGATTCATGAGGTTAATTCTGAAAAAATTATGAATACTGTCACAATGTAACTTGTAGACCTATGTTAGTGGTAAAGACATAATCGGAAGTCTTCTTTTGGCTTATGTATAGCACGCTTTTCTTTTAACCAGGGTTGATTTACACCAAAAATGTCATGCACTGTTGCACAGCACTAAGACGACAGCTAGGATACACGCCAAGGTTCAAGGTGACTCAAAGATTAATTGAAATTCCCTCTTGATATCACACGTTTACCTGCCATTTATGTGTGTAAAATCAGAGCACATACCGGTAAGAATGAAATGCCTCCATCTAGGCCTCACTTATCATACGGTACCTGAAGCTTATCTGCTGTATGCCCATTGTACACTGTGGCTTAAAAAGATTTGGATGTTTTGTTTATCGTAGTTCTTACATATTTATATTACCTTTATTTTCAACTTAAATTCATAACCTTGTTGCTATCTTTCTACTTGCCATAGTCATCTAAATGCACATGGCTGCATGCTGCACCTTGCTTGCCTGGGACTGCAAGCCACATGGTCACAAGCCACATGGTCACCCTAGCAACAAACACGTGTCAGGGAGGGCAGTAAGTATTAACTTGGGCAAACAGCATACTACAGAATGGCAGGAAGAAATGGGCATAGGGGGGGAGGGAGAAGAGTAACTAAAGTATAATAATAAGGCCAGACAAATTTTATCACAAAAGGATGGTAATTTAAACACTTAAATAATACCATTGAGATATGTCTGTCCCGTACCCTGTATTAACGATTTGATTCATCCAAATGCCAATCTCCAAAACATATTGGACGAGAAGTAATAAGTAAGTATGTTTAGTAAAAGAAGGGTTATAGTAACAGATCAGAAACCTTTCTTTATTACTTCGATATAACCAATCTTCGGGCAGATAAATGCTAGGCTTGCTTACATGCGACCCCATGTTCCACAACCTTTCTATCATAAGTGTTTTTATCAATACCGTACATAACATGTTGGATGAATAAAACAATAGTATTGTAGTGGAAATTACTATTTTTTTTCTAATATTTCTTGATATTTATTTATTGATGTTATATTTTGTATAATTTATATTTTGAACATATATGAAGAAATATAATATACTCGCATTAGAAAAAAATCCCAATTCATTATTAGTTAAAAGGGGATGAGTAAATCTTAGTAATGAACAAGTTATTGGGGGGTTACGGACAGGACAGGGGTGTGACGGACCAAACAAATCAGCATTCAAAGTGTGGTTAGTTTGAAGTGTAGAAAGGCGTAATGGTTCTACATAAATGTTGGAAAAGTATGAACACCATCTTGAAATACCAAAATTGGAGCCAAGCCCCCTGTGCAGTAGAGATTATCGGAGATGGGTAAGGACAGAAGAAAAGGCAAAAAAGCGCACTTTACCAGGCATTGTTAGGTCCTAAACAATTATATACATACAAACCATGATTTTAGCGATGTTGTCATAGATAGATGGACCAAGGGATTCATTAAAGTAACTTCAGTTGGATCTCAAGTGATTGTAAGAAAAATCATCTTTTTTGAGAAGCAAGAGGAAAACTATCTAAAATCTGTTTACAAATGTGCTTTTACAGTTGTCTTTTAAAAGTTAGGTAAATATGAGTACCAGAAAGAAACTCTTTTATAGGATTTTTTCCAAGAGTCTCATCCCTAAGTAAGTTTGTGTATACATGTAAAAACTACATAGATCAAATCCTTTCATCCTTTTCAATTGAGTTATATAAGGCCAACACCCAAAATGCCAATGAAATCTTATGTAATGCTCAAAATGGCCCATTTTTAGCCATAAAACTATCATAAAAGGATTCTCCCATAGCTGTCTTCCCATGGAAGTTGGTTCAGGACAGTGTTTGCATACATGATGAAAATCAATTGGTTAAAGCTCTTGAATGGGCAAGGAGATTTTGCAAACAGGATTGTGTCTTCCTAAACCCATATGTTCTGGTTACCAGGTATTTCAAGGTTGACAGTGCGGATTCACTACTGTCATCGACATTGATTGACCTATGTTCACCAAATTCTTCCAAAGTATTTCCCTCTTTGGATTATGTTGGTAAATGTTGCATTCCATTCATATCAGATACCCAGATGGGTTAATCACGGATCGCCAAAATGTTTTTGCCCATTTGGGATAGGTGGTGGCGCAAGCTTTCACTGTGGTCTTCAGCTTGTGTAAAGAATGGTTTTCATGGTGAGCTTAGTAGTACAAGCAGTGTTTGGTTGGTGTTTGGACTGATATACCCTTCATGTTTTCAAGATACTCCCCATAGCTGGCTGCTCTTGTGCTGTGATAGATGATATCTTATTCATACTCTGACCCATAATTCCCCATTTTAATTAATCTAGACGAAAGTCGAAGGAAGGAAGATGAGACGGATGAAATGAATGTGTATTCGTGAGGTCATCTTTCCTCGTTCGCCCAGCCAGTCTGGTGACTGTATAATTCTTACATGACGAAGTGTCGTATCTTGATGATTGATTATTTATTTAGTATTATTAAAAATAATACCTCAAGCTAATATAACCAATCCCACACATGTTTTACTCCAGGAAAAGTTAAGTGATCGGCTACTTTCTGTGAGAATCATATCAACACATCTTCGAGGAATAAAAAATATAATTTACAATTTCAAGATACATGTGTGTTGATTGTAAACTTTCCAACATTTTCCCATCCGTGCTAAACTCCAGGTGATGAAAGACCAGCTTGATTCGTTCCCTTTCAAAAACATTGGACACGGACACATTGAAGCACAGCTCTCGTACTGAGTGGGCTCCATTACTCCACAACATGGCCTGCGGGGGGGGGATTAACATGCGTTATACGCTGAGAGGCACGATTTGCGTTAGGGTTGGATGGAATGATCCATTGGCCCATGGACTTCTGCTACAATGAATTTGATGTAAGGATGTGAAAATAGAGTATGCGCGTTATAATAATTTTCAAATAAGATTAGATGGTATTTCATGAAGTGTTTTTTTTCAGTTGCCAAAGATTTACAGAGCTGGGTGATAAATGAGGTGATTGGCTTATGAGGGTTTCAATATAGCCATACGCTCCAGTGGTAGCCCGGGGATTACCAGACTAGTGGAGTAGAGTAGGTAGTAACCAGACCGGCAAAAGAACAGGGGTGCACAGCATTTTCGAGGGGGCAAATTGGGTCTTTCTCCATAGACATTGTACAAAACGCGTCAGTTCATTTTGGGGGCTGACGGCGGGGGACCAAGGGTTCGCGGCAAGGGGCACTCCCCCTTCCCCCAGTACCCTGCTGGTTTATGCCAACGACCCAGCAATACAACAAAGAGTAAAACATCCAGGAAAGCGGGTGGGATTGATTGCTTGGGCTTTTTGTGTTCATGCAATTTCACGAAAGCCCTTAAAGGAGAACCTGAACTAAGACTAACGTATTTATATACACGCTATAAAAAATAATTATTGAAACACATATCGAGGGGTTTCATGGAAAACGGAATTATACTAACCATAAAACCGAATTAAAAGCCATCTTTGTCTGACCATACGCTATTTGAATTTCGCGCTAGTTGTTGTATATGGGTATGATCGTGTTATTGCGATACGACGGCACAAGTAGTGTCATACACATTAACCACGTGACGCTTTCATAATGTGTATTTTACTTACGCGCATGTGTGATGCACAAGTGCTGACCGTATCGCATAACATCTAGGCAATAGCGCAATTTTAAATAGCACATGGTCAGACTAGATGGTTTTAATTCATTGTTATTGGTTAATATGAATTCTGTTTTTCGACTGATGAAACCACTCGATATGTGGTCAAGAAATTGTCCCCGCCGACGAGTTCGGAACTGGGACTATAATAATATGATGCAGGCGTCCGATCCGGTTCGTCGTGATAAAAATGTTAACCCATGTTGCATATGATTTATCGGAGTTCCGTAAGGGCGCCAATGGTGTACTGGAGGAGGAAAAGAAACGGGTTGATGAGTCTCGACCTGATTAGATTTTGGGGTAAAATATGCTTATTAAGTATATAAGTGCATAATTTTATGAAAAAATTATCCCGGCAAGGCAGGGTACAAGTGTTCGTAGTTCCGTATATGGCGTATAATGAGTACCTTGGTGGAAGGAAGCGGGGCTGGGCTGAAGAGTTTTCGACCTGATAGATGTTGGGCGTATTTGGGGCAATTTGAGTATGCAAATTGAGCTACTTAATATGCAAAAATCAGCGAATTGCATATTTTTGGACACTGACATTGGATACTCAAAAAATTCCGCACTGCATGAAAGCCTATCATGGGCCAGCATTTTTGCAATTTGAAAGATTTAGATAGCGGCTCGGTCTGCCAAATGAGCTAATTAAATATGCGTAATTGCGTATCTCTGAACGGTGACATCGGATAGGCAAAATTCCTTCGCTACATGAGACTACTATTTGCCATGGTGGATGGGGGTGGGGTGTGGGGAGGGGGTTGGTAGGTATTGCGGGGCTTGGGGAGGGGGGGTGGGGTGTGGCAGGGGTGTGGGGAGGGGGTGGGTTGTGAAGGGGTGGTTATGGGGAGGGGGTGGGGTTGTGTGGGCATGGTTTTTGACCGAGGGGGGTGTTGGTGGCAAGTGTGTTGGGGAGGGGGGGTGGGGTGTGGCTGGTGTTCGGGAGGGGTGCGGGGGTTCTGGGAGAGGGGTGAATTGAAAGTGTGGGGGAGGGGTGAAAGTGTTGGGGAGGGGTGGGAGGTGGTTGGGGAGGGGCGGAGAGAGTTGGGCAGGGGTGAGGGTGTTGGAGTGAGGGTGGGTGTGGGGGATGGGGGGAGGGTGGAGCCGGGTTGTGGGAGGGGTTGCGGGAGGGTGTTGTGGCGGGGAGTGGCGTTGTGCGGGGTAGGGTTATGGGGAAGGGGGAGGCGTGGTACGCCGGTATGGGTGGGGTGGGGTGGTGCAGGGGTTTCGGGTTGTTGAGGGGCGGTTGGGTGGTTGGGGGATGGTTTGAAGGGTGTTAAGGACGGGTGGGGGTGTGGGAAGGGGTGGTGTGTTGGGAGTTGTGGGTGTTAGGGAGGGGGAAGGTGTTGCGGGGTTGTGGGGGCGAGTGGCTTGGGGGGGTTTTTGGGGGGGGGGGTGGGGGGGTTGGGGGTGAATGTTGCGGGGGGGTGTTGGGCGGGGTAGGGTTTTGCTAGGTTTGGGGATGGGGTAGGGTGTTGCAGGTTGTTGGGGAGGGGGGGTGGTGGGTGTAGTTGCATTTATCGCAATGTGAGTGATCGCGACATCCGCGGGGACATAAGTTTCGCATAGCGGTATAAATACGAGTTGACTTGTTTTTTTACAAAGTATATGTATAATTTATTCGTTGTATCGGGTTCTCTTAAGGAAGGAATAACAATACACTCTATATTTCTAGAACCATAAAGACACATAACCATTAGGAGAGGCATTTCCAAGAAAGGCGATACTTTATGGTATTAACAAATATTGTTAGCAAACAAGAGATGGTATCGTGGATAGTAATATTTTCCAGATCTACAGTCAGTCAGTGATGGTCTTGAATGTGTGTTACATTATGGTATGGTACTCAATCATGAGTATTAATGATTGCCTGTACCATCTTAAAAGGTTCCACAGGAGGCCATCAAGCTAGCCCAGTGTTGTATTCCGTGCCATCCATCAAGCGATGGGGAAGGCCTGAAAGGAATCTCCTGGATAGGACTGCGCTTACATGCTGACCAGAAATTCATCTACGGTAGCTACATCAAGAACGCCAGCGACCAGATCAACTTGTCGTCTGTAGTGGATTACTGGGTTGGGCCAAAGGTCGATGAAGAAAGATTTGAAGGACCAAAGTGTTGAGTGTGAATAGATGCTAGAAAAAGATATAAAGTAATAAATAAAAATCTATTGAAGTTTACATTTACCTATCAGTATTGTAAAGAATGAGTCCTGTGGTAGACCGATCGCTATGACCTGCCAGGAGTCTGCACAAGGTTTTAATGATTTATAGGGCAACCTGACCAGCTGAGTCAAAATCTGATAATGCAACGTCTTTGTCATCCTTGAGCATTTTGAGATGGCTGGACTAAACACGTTCCAGACTTGGGTAACTTCTAGCCCAGATTCACGCTTCAGCGGTTCCATTGTTTAGCACAGTGAAGTTTGAACCATTGCTCAAGCTAGCAAGACATAGAAATCTTGATGGAGCTGCTCTGATTTTAGCCAGAGTGTCTTGCCTCAAGGTGTTTTTTCAATGAAATGCCCCCCGATTATCAGTCATCTGCCCACACCATTTGCCAACAGGAGGTTTATGAATGCCAACTTTATCCCTAAGCCTGGTGTGTGAAGGCCCAAGATTTTGCCTAGCACGGGTCAGGGAAAGGTTAAGAAGTTGTATAGATGTGGTCAGCCAGTTCTAAGGATAGAAAGTGGGTGGTTTGCTGGCCAAACAGCTCAAGGTCAACATGGGGGTAAACAGTTAAACGATAATGATCTGATTTGTTTTATATGGTGTGAAATTGTTCGTAGGGAATGTACAACAGGAATAAACATTTACTTTATAATTAATCTGCTCAAGGTATTTAGCGAGGCTAAGAAACTAAGCCCTCATGGCATCTGGAGCCTGTATTACATACATCTAACAGATGAAGAATAAAAAATTGAGTCCATTATGAGAGGAATCTGTGAAATTTTAAAAGTCTACCCCAAGATGAACTTGAACCTACTGTGGTAAAAGTAAGTATTCAATATAGCTACTATATTTTCTGTAAAGCCTCGAACCAGAAGGAAATGCGATACACCATTTACTCCCATTTGAAAAATTAAACAAATTACCTATGATTAATTTTACCCCTACCATATCTCAAATGCTCAAGGTTGACAAAGTTGACATCACAAGATGTATAATCCGCAGGTCAATGTTTCCTAGAAACATTCAAACAGTCTTGCAGACCTTGTGCAAAAGTCATTTTCAAGGTTGTATGGGTCCATTCACTGGAAGTCCATCACTGACTAAATTGACAATTTGAAGAGACTTCACATTGCCCTCTATCTTGTTGAAACCAACGTGCTTCCTATGAAACCTTTTTTTTTAACCTCTGTTAGGTGTTGTTACAGTTTGAAGTATCGTCTACCTGGTGCCTTCTTCAGTAACTGGTAAGGATGAACTCACTACTGCAATCATTAGAGTCAATACCAGTGCACTCATTGGATGTACTGAGATCGTGCAGTATACACCTACATCAACAGATGTAATGAAAAGAGGGATAAAGAAATAAAATATGTCTAGAGTCATATGATAGGTCTCCTCTAAAACTGGGACCTGGCGACCAAAATCTCACAAGAATGGAATATAATTAATCAAACCGTTGAGGGTGGTAGCAGGGTGGCAGAAGTTTGAATGAAATCAAATGGAGAATATATATAATTAAATAGTATGAGCATTGAGAGTTAAAATAGATAATGATGAAAAGGATGAATCATCTGTAGATTGAAATATTCCATTCATACCTTTTCCCTAATGAGCCACCTTACAGACATGGCGGCACTCTCTTAACGAGCTAAGCACTCTTTTCTTGGCGACACCAATCATACCACAATATTCTGCTCAAAAATATCCGAACTTTTTTCGAAGCTTCAAACCGTTTTTGGAGCAATTGTACCAATGAACATATATACTGATTTGCTAGAAGGTGCTGTGAGTGTGTTAGCAAATAATATAATTACACATGGATCAACAAACAATGAAGTCACCCCGGACAAAACAAGTTTGAATCTTCCTCGGATTATCTCTGACTTTCATCAGGACAATGAACTACTGAAAGGCATCTGGCCGTCACTTGCTAATACTGATGGCCCTTCTTATCTGCGAAAATAGAGATAAAATGCCTTCTGAAAAGAGCCGTCACTGAGACTGTCCCTTGTCAACAGGAGAACAAGCAGACCTCAGCTATCTGCTAAATAGAGTTTGGGTTGCCTCTGAAAGAAAAGAGCATTCACTGAAGACTGCCCTTGTCAACAGAGAAAAAGGCAGACCTAGTCGTATTGCAAAATAGAGTTAAGGTGGGCTCTAAACGCACTTTCACTGAGATGTCCCTTGTCAACAGAGATCAAGCAGACCAACATTCTGCTAACAGGGGTAAAAGTGGTCGAAAACATTTCCCAACTTTATTGGTGTGATCAAAAGAATAGTATAGTTTGCAGTTGAAACTTGGTGTGAACAATATCCCAAAGAGAGAATCTTGGTATTCAAGAAATCATAACTAGTGTATTTTTCTATCATAGAGGTACATCAGTATATAAATGAAGTCAATATTTTGAACTATCCCTTTCAATCACTTTGTGACAGTAGTTTTCCACATTGTAACACAGTTCATGTTTAATTTTTGATTTCTCATACCCATAGGACGATGGTAGATTCATGGTAAGAGGATCAGGTGTTTGTTGTAATCTCTGGAATGTAATTAGTGCCACGTTGTGCATGTATGTGTACTTTCATGATGTATTGGCGTGGTGGATTGCCCAATGTACGTAACGTGTGATCCCAGGTTCAAAGGTTCATTTCGTGATGCTAGCATCTCATTTTTGTTTTATGGTTCACCGACTCCCTGAGAAAAATATTTCAAAAATCTTCCAGTTGAAAGTGACAGTGAGGTTCTGATGTTACGCGCTCAAATGTTTGCATCACTGCCCCGTAGTCTACTGATGCATTATGTTCTCTCCGTACGGGACAGAAAAAACAAACTACCCAATTTATATTAAGAGCATGTGTGAATTTGCAGTACGATTTAGGCCACACATACATATTTAGGCCGCCAATGGTTCGAGATGTAACCATCCAATTTTAGGTAGAGAGGGGACGGTCTTGTAGACACAAAATGCACTTAATTTGCATGTGCATGTATATGTGTAAATATTACGCATACATAAAACCTGGTTTGCTCATACTTGACCATAAAGATTGCATAATTTGCATACACACACATGCACGCACACACACACACATGCACACCCACTCATTATTCTTGAATGCAAAAAATCACACACACATATTCTGCATGCACGGTGCAATGGACATCTGCATGCACACACGCACCAGACCCAAAAGTTCTGCAGGTGCATGCACGGCACAAATTAGCCGGAGCGTGACGTGTGCGTCAACACAGAAATGAACATGTGCCGAATCGATTGCGTGGTCGAGTAGTACCTCCATTGGTTAATTGCATATGTACATGGGCACCCAAAGGACGCCCCTTTGATATCACGCTTGTGTGTTGCACTCTGAACAATTCTGGCAGCAGCTATGTACTTAAAGAACTAACATGAAGAGTCTCACAGTGAATAGTAGTTTGGATGTTTTTCGATCCTTGTATGCAATATACTCATTATCATTGACTGAACTTTACATTATATAAACAACTCTTATCATCTGTTTTCGTATGTGCACTATTTTCCTCAGTCCCCTATAGCGGAGGTGATGACATGTGGACGTAACGCCGGAAAGGGCAAGACAAAGCACTGTTCAGGCAGTAGGTGTGAGCACCTGCAGGGCTTTGCTTTTAAAATTGTGCCCAATCAGGCGTGATAAGGATATTGAATGTTATATAACACATAAAATAATTTCTGTCATTTGATTGTGGATACTCTATCAGGTGACATAAAATATTTGAGACTAGTTTCCCAAAATTAACAGGAGGAAAAAAAGTCCATAAAAAGCTACTATTTCCCCCATCACGGCCCCCACCACGGGGAAATATTTCATTTTTATGGGAACGTTTTTCCCGCATTGGTATCTTGACTAGGCTTGGGTTGCGGGTTGAGCTGTTGTATTTTTCAAATGACAGCAATTTTATTTTATATGTTATATTAAAACAAACAAATATTGACTGCTCTATCTTCGTGAAATAGTGCAAAAATACCTCCCCTCGGTGACAGGAGACCGTGGGCCTACCATTTTCCCAAGACCTTCGGTCTCAGGAAATAGTAGGCCCACGGTTCCAGTCACCTCGAGGTAGTTAGTGTGCACCATTTCCCTCATGAGCAGTTCAATCTTTGTATTACTGTAACTTGTATGGGCCTATTCTTCGCACCTCTTGCATATCAATAGCCAGTGATAACTTGTGTTGAAACATTGTGTCACTTAATCTATAGTCTACCATTAACCTTGAAGTGCTTTTGAAAACGAACGTTCAAAGTCGATTCGGGGACCGTCTTTGTATTTAATGCCGTTCTTTATTATGGTAATAAGCGAACCTCTCTGGACGTCTTGGTCGTTGGCATATCAAGCGCTTTGGTTAATGGGTCGAATTTGAGATAAGAGTGATAGATTGTTGTGATCGACCATTGACTGAGTGTCAATAGATGCCGCGATCATGACACTTGTCGTGCAGGGCTAGGTTGTCAGCTAAATGTTAATGCCGATCTCTAGGTATCACTTGTTGTTGAATTAGCATTCGATTATACATGAACTACATGTTTACAAAGTTATGGTTGAAATGGATATACTAAGATACATTGAGAAATTCATCAAAACAAGAGTGCTGGCAATGATAACATGATCACATTCAAAATAAAGAAATAAAAGGACAAAAAGTTAAAAGTGCTAAAGAAAATATAGTTACTCCGCTTACAAGAATATTTAATTATTTTATTGGCCTTTTGGACTTATCCTCAATATTGCAATTTCGTAAATTTCAAAAAATGCTACCATAAAATAATCCTTGGGTGGCAACCAACCCCATTATCTTCGAATTTGACGGCATACCATAAAACGGTGAAGGTGCTACCTCCCATTTTTTTCGCTAAATGAACGGGAAAGGATGTGAGAAGATTACTAGAAGATTTTCATCGTGAGGAAGCTACCATTTCGTTCATGGAGTGAACATTTCAGTGTATTCTTGGGAGTTGACTCGTATTTGTTAAGAATAAAAAGTTAAATTTAGTTCTTATAATTGGCAAAAATTATATTGAATATTGAATGTTTTCTTGTGGTCGAATGTTTTCTTTTCACCGATTAGGCCCCGGTTTTCCCTCAACTCAAATGAGAAAGTGTAACCATGAGAGTTCTTCATTTTTCAAAAACCCCCCTTCCAATGATTTTTCATTGATTTTACCCCCCTTTTTTTTGCAAAATCGATGACCAAAAACAGGGTTTAAAAGAACCCCCTATTAGTCAAGGTTTTCAATGAAAGAATTTTCAAGACCCCCTTTTCAATGACTCTTATAATTTAACATTTTAAGAACAAAACATACAAGTAGGGGCCTAGCAATATACTTTTTGTCTGCTGTACTCCCAGATGATCCTGTCTTTATTGGGATTAAATTACAATACCTACAGGTATACCTGGAAAAATTTTAACTTGAATGAAAATGCAACACGTATAAACAATGTTCCTTTAAAAGTTTGTAGTCGACCACGACCCACGTCTGTGAATGCCCCTTGTTTTTAAAATTTCACGGAGACGAATGCTCAGAATACCCCCTCTTTTCGTGCTTTCGCGGTCTTGATGACATCCAAAAATATACCCTTTAAGACACTCACATGGGTTACCACTTTTTATGTTTGAGTTGAGGGACCGGGAATTAGGCCTATTTTGCTTTTATTGTACTATTAAACAACGTCCCTCATTGTGTTGACTGCAGTTTATATTGTTTCTCTTTAAATACCGCCGTGTTATCATGTTAATATGTTACTTATACTTTTACTATCACATACATATTTTACCGGCCCTATAAGCGATGTTTTGATAGTTTTCAGAGCTGGAACATATTAAAAAGTGTATCCATTGTATGTTTCATTTCAATTTTTTCATTTCAGAATAAGAATAGAATCAAGCAATATTATTATAGTACTAGAACTTACAGCAAGGACATAATGTTATATATTATACTTATGAATAATAATAATACAGTATATCAATTAGCGTTTAAGTTTTAAAACTCATTCGCCATGGGCCTCATTAATTTTTCACCTTTTTCAACTTGATTCTGTACGAACACCCTTTGTTGCCTTCACTGATGCGCTTTTTTTTTTGTCCAAGTAGTGTAACAAAATGTTATCCACCGGCACACCAATTAGGAAATTATTTATCGACGAATTTATACCACTTCCCACGATGAATTGATCCATTTGAAGAAGTCGCGAGGCATGGAAGTCGCGACATGCTAAGAGGATTTACATTACCAGTAGAAGACGGACCTCCTGCTTATTAACATAATAAAGAATGTTATAATACAATAACAAAGGACGGTCCTCGCACTTTGCATTTTTGTGTTTTTGAAACCAACCACGATAAGGTTCCATTATTTATAAAACTGAAAGTATCTCTGATTTTTACTTTGAAAAACACAGACTAACCTGGAGATGACCAGTATGTGTTTACCCGTCTCACTCTGTCCTTGAGCCAATGCCTACATCCCCAAGCTCTCGCCATGTACTGCAGCCCAGGCCTGCAACACCATTTACCGGTTAGTACTATAAAGTTATTTTGAAAATTAACTTATAATGACCTTTTTATTGTACCAGTATTTAATATTTGTTTTGAGACACATTGTACTACACATCAGCCACTACCTCAGGTATGAACTGCTACACAGCGGTCTTCGCTCCTCACTTCTACATCTTCGCCTCATTTTATTTTAATGAACCCAGAAACACATTCCACATTGATGACAGATCCTTTTCTGCTCTGCCACAATGTTTCTGGAATTGCCACACTGAACTCGCCAATGTGCTGAAATCTTTGGAGAGTTTCAAGATGTATCTGAGGCACACCTTCTTTTTAACTTCTTAACCAAGACTCTTGCTGGTATTATATGTTTTTGTTTTTGCATGGTTGACTTTTCAGTACGTAGTACAATTGTTTTGGAGGGTTGGCACTTTATAAAGGATATTGATGTTTATTGATTTATTCAGTTGATTACTCTTTGTGTGGAAACACAATCTAAATAATTGTCATATCAACACCAGGTCCTCCATCAGTAGGCCAGCGTGAGTGGTGTTGCCATGTACCTACATGCCGCTAGGGTGTGTATGCCCAGTGCCAGTCTGTCATCTGTTTAAGAGCCGGTAAGGATACTGAGATATGGGAGGATATGTTCACAGGGTAGGGGAACAAGTACCAAAGGATGGAATAGGGTAAGAATATATACTGCTGTGAAATGTGAGTAAATCTGGCCACCCCCTTTAGCGGTGACAAAACCAGATTAAAAACTTTGGTTTTACAACTACAACTTTATACAAAATGTTTCCCAAATCACTGACAGGGAAAACTCTGTCAGTATTATGTGTAGGTGTTTCATTATATGCATTTATTTTATTTATAGAATGTATTAATGGTTTATTGCAGTAGGGTCAATTATGCAAATATGAAATTTCCATTATTTAGAAATAAAAGATAAGATTTATTGTTTTCCCCTATCTAAAAATCTGTCCTATTGGATGGGAGTACAATATTTGAGTAGGGATGTAGGTTGCAAACTAAGATAAAAATGATTGGACTGGGCCATCCATAT
Source organism: Ophioderma brevispina (assembly GCA_023653785.1). Classification (NCBI taxonomy): domain Eukaryota; kingdom Metazoa; phylum Echinodermata; class Ophiuroidea; order Amphilepidida; family Ophiodermatidae; genus Ophioderma; species Ophioderma brevispina. Next base: position 40,050 of record JAMKCH010007398.1, on the reverse strand, counting down.
TATGTGACATGCTATTAGATGGCAGAACACAAAAATCATATCTTTTTATTAATAATCTTATTTAGTTTTGGTGGTTTAATAGCCAAAAATATTGCCAAATCCATTATATTTAGTTAAAAAGAATAAAACTAAACCAGTCCCGTACGAGATATTGTACACTGCGTAACCATTGACACGCACACATAAATTCTTACATGACGACGCACTCTCTAATATCATCTCATATTAGCTAGGGAACAACCCAATGATATGTGTATTTGCAACTACCCGCCCACTGGGAATAAGAGTTGTCTTTTTTTGTTGTTGCTACTTTACAGGATATGTGGCTGACCGTATGTCAAGAAGAAAGGCGGAGATACAATTTCATATCGCTCATTTTGAGGGAAATAGACTGTATGCTGAAACTTCTGGCGGAAGGAAATTAGATATGGCCTTACATGGTTCCCAAACCCTCTGTCTTATTATTCTCAATATTTATATAATGGGATGGTTGAGGTTGATAACAGAAAATATCACCCAGCCTAGATCAAAAATATCAGGCGAAAGCAAGAAGAGCTGATATTTCTTGGCGAGGGCGATATTTCTGTTATTCAACCGAAAAAGTCATCCCAAATATTATTATTTTGCAAAGAAGCTGACTTGTCACTTGACACAAATAGCTGTTTAAAATGGCTTCAAAACTAATATAAAAAAGAGAGTATTTGCTTGACACGTTACCCAATATTTTTGGTATTGTTACAGGACGGGCGATACACGCTAATTGCACTGCAGTATTACACCACACTGAAGCTTCAGATGCATAATAATTGCAGTTCAGGTTTTATACTTGGCAACATGTATGTCAAGGACAGACAAAGCTTGAATAATTGTTCTACTATGTAGGTAGGTTTTTGTCATCTTCATAACAGACGTCATTTGTAAAGATGTACTTTTTTTGCTGAAGAGACAGTTGGTTGTATACACCCAACCCACAATGCTTATTATTTTTGTGAGAGGGTTTTAGTTTGGTTCAGCACTACAGGTGTTCTATGTAATATTCATATTTGACTATTCCTAAATAAGCCTAGGAACAGGGTGAGGTAAAAAAAACCTTGAACCTGGAAGGGTCTGCCATTTTGACATGTGGTATCATCCGAAAGCTATTTCATTATCTTTAATTGGCAAAATCCAATTGGATAAGTATAGGCCGAGCTACAGTCTTTTTAATCAAGTAGTCAGCTTTTACCCCTATCCTCGGATTCCCATTTGAATGTACGGCCGCTAACTAAGCAAATGATTTGATGATAAGGATATTTCCATGTTTATGTCCAATAAAGTGGTATCTTAAAGGTGTAAAAAGCCAGTGATAATGGTAAGTTTTATTTGAAACCCTTTTTTTTTCAAGATTTTGCAAATTTTGGTCTACAAATATAGACAATACTTTAAAACCTCAAAAGGTTGCCACCGATGTCTGTTCCTTCAAATGGTACAATTCATTCAACTCCTTCAGAAACTGATACATGTATCAAGTTAATTTATTTTTCAAATGATTTATATGAGTGATGAGGACGTAGAAACATTAAGCAGGCATCGATGGGAAATTGTGACTGATTTTTGTTGGGTTAACTAGCGTCACATTTATTCTGCAGTCAATAAATAGCCATTTTCTTCTGTACACTGACTTCCTTCGCTGAATGCCGTTCATTTTAATGTGAATCCATGGACAGAGCGCAAAACAGACTACTTGATTCAAACAACTGTAACTCGGTCTATACCTAACCAAAGTGAATGATCTTTGCAGCAAAGTAAAGATAATGAACTAAGCTTTCAAATTCAAAATGCCGGACACAATCAGTGTCAAGTTTTTTTTTGACTCGCCCTGTATTTGTATATTTTGGTCGCAATGATGAAAAACATTCCAATGGCAGTGACGGGGGAAAATAGGGAGAAAAAGGGGAAAAAATAATTCAATTAATTTTGTGTAAAGAATCAAAATTTTGACAAAATATTGGTTTTTGGTCAGGAAATGAGAATTTATGCATGTCCCTTGATCCTTGCTGGTGCTGGAAGTATGTCACTGATGGGACTAGTGTGTCAAAGTGTTTGACTGCGCCTTCAAGAAAGGAGGTCTATGGACTCCTTCATGCTTTTATTAACAGATTTTTACATGCTTGTACATCTCTCTCATCATCACAGAAACTCAAGTCCTTAACAGAGAAACCCACAGAGATATTTGGTGATCAGATGTCTGAGAAACTGATATCAGTCGCTGATGACCTCTATCACCATCGTATCCCTGAATACTGGTGTGAGCTTGCAGGAGACTCGGCACCACCCATCAACTGGCAGCTTGGCCAGTGGCTAACAGACTTGGCATTGAGATGTCAGCATCTGGAGAGGATCATCATACAGGTGTGTGTTTGTTCATTTTACTTTGTGTCAGTCTGTTGAACTGTCAAAATAGAATTGGGGAATCCCATTTCTTCATGTTCATGTAGGCAAACTGTTTATGTTTTCTTTTAGGGTTTTTTCAAAAGTTATTATATTACAAAATCAGGATATTATACTTAGAGAATGAAAGATGAGATTTTTGTTTTGGCCATCTTAGATTTAAGAAATAACTTTTATTTGAAAGTTTTCTGGCCGAGAATATGAGCCCATAAATGACACTGCAAAAACTTTATTTTCTATTGCTATACTAAACAGTTTCATTTAATAAGAAAATGCATTGCAACTCATTATTGCCAGAATAATGGGGAGGTAAACTGACCAATCAGAATAATGCTGCATTTTCAATAATGGGCAGCAGAGGTATTAGAATTTGTCATAATGGATGGGCATCCAATATTTGTGATGGTGACCGGTATCAACATGATAAAATATGGATGCCCATCCATTATGACAAATCTAAAGTGGCTCACAGAACAAACCAAAGTCCCACGATACAAATAGCCACAAACAGCACAAAAAAAAAAACAGACCTAAATGCAGATAGAGGAAAAGGGAGAGGGGCATCAGAGGGATGAAGAGTCAGAGGGCCCTTTTCCCGGGTGGTGGCTAGGCGAACCCTCCGGGAAACGAGGGATCGGGAAGAGTCCCCTTAAGAGAATTCCCCACCCTAAACAATGACCCATCGCTGGTGGGGAGAAGAATGGGGGATTGGTGTGTGGAGGGAAGATGCCGCCCCGAAGTAGGGGTTTCCCCCCCCCCCCGGACTTAATCATGTCTTTTTTATCATTCCTCAATTAATGCAACCTTGTGAAAACAAAACCCAAGGGGAACCAAAGTATCGCGCGGTGGATCGTCCCGATGCGTGTAAATTGCTTTGCGTACAATGCGCAAATGCCGCCGCAGAATACTTTTTTTTTCATCATGCTGTTGACAGTGTCATCATTTTCACCCAGTGTAAGCGGATCGCACTATACATCTATTACAAGATGGATGGGCGGAGCTTTGACCTAATCCAATAAATTTCTTGTTAACATGATAAATCATACATGAACTGATTCCATTACACCAAATGTTGACTGAAACAATATGCATTTCCCTTCTTGAGGAGTGGAATGCCCCAAAATACCTATTTTAGCACCCCTAAAAAGAGAAAATGGTCTCAAACCAGTGACCCCAGGTCACCCCTGTTAGCCAATACTCTTCCTCAATTCCGTTTTGGGGACCGCCTTACCAAACGGACGCGTGTTACCGAAGCTCTGCATTGCAGCCAAATTAACTGAGATTTGATACGACTAGTTGTAGTCTCACGGAATACTCCTACTACTATAACATAACTATCTGGATATATTATGGATTATATACTGGATTTATAATGCCGATATTTGGACGGAATAAACAGCGTCTTTTACACCCGTCTGGAGCTTTTGTTTATCCTTTTTTGCCGCCGATGCGGTCATATGATCTGCTGTAGCGGGAAAAAGAAGGTAACAAAGAAGCCATTGCCGAACGTGTTGCGTGCTTTGGATGCCTTTGCTTTTTGTGAGCCTGTTTCTGTTTCTTGTAGATGCCATACTATCAATAAAAACAGTGATTTTGGGTGAGGATGTCTATTATTGTATTCTTATGCTTGTTGTAGTTTAATACCATTGTGGAAACTGTCTTTGGAAAATTCTTTACCGTGTGTGGACTTTGTTACCGCGACGGTCTCCGCGTTGGCGGGCCGGGTCTTACCGGCGGCCGCCTTTGTTTTTCATCGCTCGTTTTCGTTCCGGCACGCGCGCCAATCTGGCTCGCTTCACCCCACTTTTTCAGAGTCTTTGCGCTTGCCGCCCCGAGACCCTCTTTTCCGTGCGTTCATTACGGGTATTGCTTCCGCTGTCGCTCCGTTTGGTGATGTTCTTTTGCGGTGATTTCTGTTTTCAATGGTTCGCCATTGAACACAGTTTCCTTGTTTATGTTTCGCTAAGGGAAGGGGGGGTGGTGTCGGGCTCCGGTCCGAGGTTCTTCCAAGGCGGAACCGCTGGCTTTGGGAGCACTAAAGATGTTGTAGATTCGGCTACTTCATGGCGTGTTAGTGGGGAGTTTCTATTCGGGAGGTTCCGCCCATCTACCTAGATACCGGACGATGGCTCGCCTGGTCTGCCCTAGGGGCTTCTCCGGTGAAGGCTAGCGCGGTCTGCTCTGACTTTTTCCCTTGGGATTTTGGCGGCGGCAGAAATTCCGGTACGGAAGCCTTCGGTTGCTTCATAGAGTGCTAGTTGGCCGGCTCCTTCGGGGGCCAGCCCCAAGCTAGCACCGGTTTCTCGGTGCCGGTGTCGTTTATGCTCACTGCTCCCCGAATGGTAGCCTGATATGCAGCGCGTGGCAATCTGGCTGTGCTGCTGCTTCACAAGGCCTTTCAGGGCTAGGTGGGGGCGAGCAGCGCTTCGCCAGATTGAGTCCCCGCTCACGCGGGGTACCGTGCGCGCGTTACTGTGTGGGTCGGACAAGCACTGGTTCCGCTTACGGTTCAGACGTTACGGCACACCGCGTGGCTCGCTTGCTACCCGCGAGGTAATCTTGGATCGTGCTGAATGCTCAACCAGGACCTTACGGGCTAGGTGGGGCACGCAGCGCGTCGCCAGGTTGGTCCCCGCTCACGCGGGGTTCGGTGTGGGTACTGGTGCGGTTCGTCAAGCGCTAGTTCTCGCTACGGTTTCCTCCGTTACGGTACACCCCGGGCGTGTTTCCGTTCCGGCGCCCTCGTGGGCAGGCTCCGGGGCTTGCCTCCGCGGGGTGGCTCGGTGCAGGCTGCAGCATGCCTTCTCAGGGCGCGGCTGCGTTTCCGTGCGTAGCCCATGTCGATATAAGTCTCTCGCGGGTCGTATTAAGCTCGTGTACGGGAATTCTAGGGGCTGTTCTCCCCGCCTTCGGGCGCGGAGTACTCCTCACTTTTATAGCGTCTCAACCTCTCGGCGGTGATCGGCTTGGGTTGATTGTGTACACTAATCCTCTTTGCCGTGCCTCCTTCCCGCAGGAGTGCGCTGCATGGTGACAGGTTTATACGCAATCGTTGGCGTTGAGTTCCGGGCTTAACACAGCGACTGGTCCCCTCTTACGGGGGTGCGCTAGGGTGTTGTTTGTCCGCCATCCCTGGTGTGACTTTCAACTCCAGGCGCCGCGACCTGTCTCTCGGGGATGTCGCGCCGCCTGGGCTCTCGGTAATCCCTCGGGGATGATGTACGTCTCGGCGGTTCTCTCGGGTCACCCAAGTCTGATATTTGGCAGGGCTCCCTTCGGGCGGCCTAGCTTGAGCGGCTTCACCTCTGGCTGGCATGTTGCCTGGCCTTGGAGCCCTCTCAGCCTTGTGAAGTCCCGGGGTTACCGCGGCTATTCTCCGACGTTGCTTTAGCTTCTGCATGCAGGGTCTCCCACCTTGGGGGTGCTCATGCCCTGCCTGTGGCGGGCTTAGCCCGCCTCGGCATGGGGTGGGCGCATCCTGCTGTGCTATAGCCTGCAGCTTCGTCGGGGTCCAGACCTTAGCCTTTAAGCACTCTGCCCCCGGCTCGCTGGGGTGCTTCGCCTGCTCGGGATCCCTTGGAGCTTGGGGAGCATAGGGCATGGCGCCTTCAAGTCGCTGCCTGGTGGCGGATACTATTGCTGTCCCGGTAGCCTGGCTCCTTAGTGGTGCTAGTCCGGGCCCGTTCCGTGGGCACTATCGGGACTTGAGGCCTTCTGGTCTCTGCCAGTTTAGGCGCTGTGGCCATTTAGGCCTTGGTGTCCTGGATATTAGGTCTGGCGTTAGGATTACTCGCTACCTAGCAGGTCAGCTGTATCCCTTGGGGAACTTGGACGTGGGCTATGAGGCAGCTTGGCTGCTCCCCTCCTGGGGGATCAGCGGGCCTAGCGCGCTAGTAGGGCATAGTGCACAGTTGCCGTCTGGCGGTAGTCTATGTTCCCCCTGGGGGTTCTAGACCTTGTATCCCGATTGGGTGTTGATACTGGTATTTGGGTCTTTAGCCCTGAATTCCATTGGGAGGTCGTGCCTTTAGCTTTGGAGGTCCTTTGACATTTCGCCTTGCTAGGCATTCAGGCTTTCATCGCATAGCCTTTGCTACTCGACTTAGACCCTTATCTCCATTCGGGGTAGCTAGCCCTGTCTTTCCTCGCAGATTGGCTGGACCCTGTCGGCCTAGCCTGGCCTAGGGCTGTGACCTGCTGCTTGGTGTATTACCTTGGCAAACATTCAGGGTTTATGAGGCATGTGCCTATGCCGGTCTGGCGTGGCTCCTCCAGGGGCTTCACTGGGCAGGCCTTAGGCCGGGGGTAGGGGCTTTATGTCCTCTCCATTGGCCTTACACCCCGTACGGGGAACCTGATCATCGCTTTTTGGCTGTTCTCCTTGCCCTAAGTCTTCACTCTTGTGCGGGCGCGAGACAATCGGCCTACATGCCGGCTGGTGCCCTCGGGGCATAGGACTGCTCTGGACGGTTTCGGCTTGGTCATTCAGTATTGATGTGATGTGGGTTCCCTACATTGGGTCATGGTCCCACCCAGGTGATGGCCATCGCCCCGCTGGCGTCTGTTTGTCCTGCGCGCTGGTGGTTTGGCTCTGTGTTAACTTACCTGTGCTCCAGGGCCTTACTAATCAGCCCTTGGGCTAGCCCTTGAGGTGGTTTGACTTTTGCCTGGCCACTGCCAGGTTGGGTCGGGTGTCTTGACCGTGGCTCCCTTCTCCCGTTTGTTCGGGAGTTGGGGCTGGCTTTGACAGTTCGCACATTCCTTTGGATCTACGGCTGAATAGACTGGTCCGCTGTCTCCGCGGGGGGAACCTGAACACGGGTTTTAGGTCGGCGCGACGGTGCCCCTCTTTGAGGCTCGTTGTACGGGCTTAGAGTCGGACCTTGTTCCGGCCTAGCGTAGGGGCTCGTCGGGGTCCTAGCGTTGGGGCTCGTCGGGGCCTAACGCGTTCCCGTGCTTCAGGCCCAGGGTGTGCTACCGATTCGGCGGGGCTGTCTTAGGGGGTTCCCCCCTCCCCTCAGCGGTTTTCAGGCTCTGTTGTTCGATCTCTTAACTTGCGGGTTTCTTGCCACGCCTCTGTCTCAACTGGCTGCCTAGTGGGAATCCCCGAGACGGGGTATTCCCTAGTTTGGCGGGTTCTCCGAACTCGCCTTCACAGGTGGCGTTCTCAGTTGTTCGTGGCAGTTGACTTGTCTGTCTTCCCGCCGTGCCTTGGCGACTGGATCTTGTGCTGTCCCCTTAGTGACCCCGGGGCATGGGGAACGTTACGGGTTGCTCTGGCTCCTGTCTTTACGACCGGGAGCCCTTGACATGGTGGTGCCCACTCAGACTGGGGATATTTATCCCCTCTACCTAGCGGTCAAAGTCTGTGACCTGAACTTTAAAGTTGGTTGGGAGCTTCTCGCTCACGGGTGGGAATGTCTCTGGGGCGTAAAACCCCCGCTGTGAGTCCATTCTTCCTGTCTGAAGTCTCGAGTTGGGTTGACGAGTTGGTTACTCCCTTTTCTCGAGTCGGAATTTCTTCAGCCTACTAGGGGCTGGGGCCTTTTAGCCTTCATTTCAGTCTCTCAAACCGTTATCTCCCCGGGCCTTCTCCGTGGGTTCATCGTGGGTCTGATCGGACCCAGCTCTGGGGGCCCGCTCCTCGTTTTTTGGGGTCAGGCTTTCTTGGCCCGCGTCTTACGCGGGTCCGCCTTGTGCTTCACTGGTTCCCTCCCGGATCCGCAGTTGTTCGCAATGATGTGAGGCGTTCTTAGCCTTTGCCGCGGGGTGCTTCGGTCCCTTTGTCCAGGGCCTACGTCGCAATCCAGTCCTCGTTCAGAGCTCTTCCTCTCGCTTATTCCTTAGGCTTGGGATTTCTCTGCGGGATTTCTCGGCTCTGGCGCTCTCCAGAAAAAAACTTTGGCAAGGTCATTTTAACACATTATTAAGTCTAAGGTCCTTACTCACCCCTGGTGTACTCACTGTCTAGGTGATTATGGGCTTCATGACTCTTAGGGATCTAGATTCCATGTGGTTTTCGACTCTGGCGTTTTTGGTCTACCTGCTGCATCCTATGGCGGCTCTAGAAATATCAAGTTCCACTCCTACGAGTGAGTCAGTCGGTGTGATTGAAAATATCCTCAAAGGGGGGTAAGCATATGTTTCAGTCAACATTGGTGTAAGAGAATCAGTTCAGTGTAAGGATTTATTCAAAAACACATATGTTTTATAAATCATCTAACTGAAGCCTGATTTCCTTTCCAAGTTGACTTCCGGCTTCCGGCCCGCCCCAAACATGATTATGCATGGTCCGTGGGGCTTTGAGCCAAACGGAATTGGGGAAGAGTAAATGGCTAAAAGGGTGTGACATGGGGTCACTGGTTGAGACCATTTTCTATTTTAGGGGTGCTTGTGGTAAAATAGTATTGGGGCATTCCATTTCAGAAGGGAACGGGGACGGCATATGTTCAGTCAAATTGGAAAGGAAGGAAATCAGGCTTCAGTTATGCTGATTTATAAAACATAATGTGTTTTGAATAACCACGCCCCCTGGAATAAGAATAATTGTGTAGTACAATTAGCTTAAAATCGGAATCTGTTCCTCCTTCAAATGTGACATTTGAAGTAGGCCAAAACAATCTATCTTTACTCACCTCCAGAGAAGATATTAAATTGTCAGTTTGGTTTGTAGCGAGTCATGACTCGGAGCAACTCAGAGTCAGTTTTGAAATTAGTGGGATGAAAAACCTGACTGTCCCAAATCCATCCCGGTGCTCTTCTGATAATCGCAATCTTTGTACTTCAAGAACCTGCTTCTACAGTGTTCGAAGAAAAGTACAGTACAAATACCAAATATGATAATGATTATAAGTGGATGTTAGGACAAAGAGGGGAATTTAAATCTTTTGTAATTTTTCAGGGGAAAGACAAGTTCCCTGCTATTGTTGGGTGCCTTCTTCCACCCACGCAGCCTGCTCTCCCTGCTGAGACAAGACTGATCAGAGCACATGGACACAACAGCACCAGGTTGAACCAGCCCTTTCAGGACAGAAATCACAGACAGGGACAAGGGACCACGTAAGTTTCATAACCTCAGACAAGTTTTTTTAAATGTGAAGCGTTAAAGGATGACTCAGAGAATCCCAGATGAGGGGGCCCTTAAGTTTTAACAAATCATGGTTTTGCATGTACATAATGCTTGTCCACAACCTAAATTACTGTGAGAAATGCTACAGCGCAATTCGATGTCCTTCATATAGAAAATCTAACAAAATTCCGGTCCGGATATTTTTATACACCAGGTCTCCTATGGACTTGGACACGACACATAAATGGTGCTACATGAAAACGAAAACATTGTTCACTCAAACTTTCGGTTTGAGCCAGTTAGGGTGACTATCTTTAGTCATAGTGACTATTGTTAATAATAAACAAAAAATTATATTTCAAAATCTCTGAGTCAGCCTTTAAGTGGAAACTGTATTAAGTTTTAACTCCTTTTAAAATAGAGTGCAGTAGACAAATGGCATTAATTTAAGTTGCATTTTGTTTAGATCTCTGACAGTCACGAAACAATTGTCTATTTGAAATAAGGCTCTGGAATTGTCGGACCAGTCCTGAATCATATGTGCTGTGTCACATCAAAAGAGGATTTGTGACGACATGAAACTCTCCTTTTGTTAGACCAACCATAAATATCTTACTGGTACCACAATCCCCATATCCAAAAACTGAGCAAGCTTATTAATTTGATCTCGGATTCTATAAAAGTGTTATCCACAAAATTCAAATTTATGAATTTTAAACATTGTAGGTTGGTTGGATGACTTGTGGTGCTGTATAGTTTTGCATCCAGATCTCTGCATGGTAAAGGTGCAACAGAGATTTACATATCATTTCCTAAAAAATCGAAAGTACTGAGTTTTTACCCCTATGTAAGCTTTCCACCAAAAAAACTCCCCCAAAAAACCCCCAAATGATACTTGAAAGGATTAAGCTGAGAGTGTGTTTTGTTTTGGTACAAACATTGTGAATTACTATGTCCATATAGGAGCAAATACAAAAGTCTGCTTATGTTTTACATTGAAATTAAGACATTCAGAATCGCCTTTTTTCCACAACCATACTTTTAGGACATTTCTGTAGCCAAATACAGGTAGAATCGAGGGTTGACAATCGAAAGGCCTTACCTCAAAAATACTGCTTTGAGAAATGTGATGTTTATATTTTCACTAAGGCAAATCTATTCATTACTCAAACTGTAAACATCTCATAAAGCTCATTATGGTACTGTAAGCAAACTATATAAACTTTAGTAAACAAAGAACATTTTTAATTTTTAATTATGACAGCAGAATAAAGAACTTTCTTTAATTGTTTCTTTAAGTCTGAGTTGCATCCTTCTGACATAACTGAAAATGGAATCTTGCTGTAAGTTACATGTTTCAATCATGCTATGATTGTACACAATTATTTCAATCAGATGTTAATGCATGTCATCCCTTTGGAATGTCTTTGAAAAAGAAATATTCAGTATAAGTGGGCTAGGGAGCTAAAGCTTTTGCAATCTTGGCAATTGTGCAAGCTATGAAGCCTTAACTCATTGTTTGGCCAAGTACAGTTACCATCGAAAGGTCGTAACTCAGAGTTAGGCTTTCTGTTAGTAAACAAGTGTGCACCATTGAGAGTGGTTGAAGTGTTATTTGGCTTTACAGGCTAGGAAGTAGACTTGAGTAAAGGCTTCATGGTTGTCAGAATCTGTAGGTGTTACAGATTTTTTTTGTACCAACACCTCAAAATCACCAAAAAGTGAGTTACGTCCTTCTTGTCACCCCTCTAAATATAGTGAGTGTCTAGTCATATAGAATTACTATTATGACACAATATTTGCATGGGGGCCTCAAAAATCTCTCGTTGCACCCTTTAATGAATACTCTAATGAACTCACTAGTTGCAGAATCAATTACACGTTGTAGTACCACATTGAAATATATGCACGACTGATTGTACAGTTTTCCAAATTGTATCTTTAAATCTCCATTCCAGGTACGAGACCCGCCTCAAGAAGGCATGTTTGTAACGTCATCTAACATTTGGGGCTTGCACCGTGGGAGAAACACAGGTGAACTCCAGCCCCCGCCTCGCCATGGTCCCACACCCCTTCCCATTGTCCACTCCCATGCTTCCCTCCATTGAGAACACACCAGTGTAGAGGTCAGAGACAAACCGACTTGTTTATGTGTCCTGCTATCCAACGAGGGTCATGCGCAGAGCCGATATTTATGATGGACTTGAAGCTGATAACGTGTCGGCGACTAAATTCGCTCTGCGAGGACTCGCTGCTACTATAAGACCATACTGAGCTGCGGAGGGATACAATGAGAATAATTACTGAGAAAAAAATGCTCTAAATACTTTACTGGTATCTTAGTACTTGCCTTTGCAATACTTAATCCATTGGGGGAGACCCTCCTTATTTATTTTGGTGTTTTTCCAATTTTTTTTTTTAATGACAAGGATTTTTTATTTTTTTCATGTGACGGCAGAAGAAACCAATGATATTGTTTTATGAATATAGACATAACATTGCATCAAACTTTTTGAAATGGTTTGTGTCAACTGCTATAGTGGGAAAGACACATAGGGAGGCTTTTTTGAACTCTGAAGTTGATAGGCTGTGGGCTGGCACCGTAAAAAAACTGATCTTTCTTACATAGTGAATTGTAACTGATTACTTCATACTTGGTCTGAAGAACTTTAGTGTGTCCAAGTCTAATATGGAGACATGCGTTTGACCCTAATGACCTGTGTGGCCCTCCAGCATTCCGAAATGAGTTATTTTCTCAAATTTAAGGTTTGTTCTTTGACAAATTGGGAATGTGAAGAGAAATTTCTGTCAGTCAGGTTTTGCTGACTTATTTTGGCCTAAACTATTGTTTCATACCTTCCTAGTTTCTTACTTTCGTTTACTACACAGTCGATTCTTATTGGACGATGAGTAGCTCTGGCTACCCACCTACTGGGTGCCATCTTGCATGTCACAGTGAGGTTACTCCTCCACCTAGGTACACATGTGGTACCCTAAATACCGCACAGCATCCGGTGAGACAACAATAACCTACCAATGGCCCTGTGACTTGTGTGCTCCGTAAGTCCTTAGCTGTGGGTCTGCGTTGATCATGGCTCAAGGAGGTAGACTAAGCTAGACACTTAGAGGAAAGCTAGATTCACTGGGAGTAGTGATAAGTACATCTGGGGTATAGCAATACGCTTCAAGTAGAGCTAGTACACTTGCCAAAAGAGCTGAACACCCAAGTATGCTAATCAAGCTTAACCAGTACACTTGTGGAGTAGAGTCTAGTACCCCCAGAGTCAGCTAGTACTTTCGGAGTATAGCTAGTACACTCGGAGTAGAGCTAGTACAGGCCAGAGTATGGCGCTATTACAGGGTTTGAGTAGAGCTATTACAATCTGAGTAGAAGCTAGTACACTAGAAATAAGAGCTAATACAACTTGGAATTCACTATTACACTTGGAGTAGCACTAGTACACGTGGTGTAGAAGCTAGTACACTTATGTAAGCTAAGTACACTAAGAGGAGATCTAGTATACTTGAGTAGAGGCGTTTCAGTAGAGCTAGATACTTGGTGTAGAGCTAGTAACACTTGACTTAGCTTCATCGTTTGTTACAAACTAGACAATCACATTCAATACTTCAAAGGAGCCCATGCGGGCTCTTTTTAGGCTTGAATCACCCATTTATAACATTAAGGACAGATTTTTAAATTGACATGTACTCAAGCATGGTACACACCTACAGAAGCATCGGAAAGTGTTTTGGGTTTTGGAAGCCCACCCCCAGTAATGTCAGATCAAATCTGACCATCATTTGTCCTTAGAATCTGGCTGTGTTGTTAAACAATGATCAACCACATGTTTTACTATATCCCAGAAGCTCACTGTACAACGCACACGAGGCAAAGTTAGGTCCAGCAATAAGTTGTAGATTGGTCCAACCAAATTTGGGGTAGCATTCTTTTCATTTGGTAGAATTTTGATTTGTATTGAAGTTTTATATTCTAAATATTGCCACCACGATCCTTATCGATTATCATTTGTGACCTTACTAGATATATCGAAACCAATGCCAAGATTAAGTTCGGTGAATCACAAAAATTTCAATTTGTAACTCTTACTCACAAATTATTTTTTTTAACATGTGTAATCAAATTTGGATGGAAAATTGTGGTTTTTAAAATAAGTCTAATAAAATATCAAAACCGTATTTGGATTCAGGGAGCGGTAAAAGCTAGGTGTTTTTTTCAAAATTATGGCATTAAATTGCCTTTCAAATTGTATTACAATTTTAGATTCAGCAGGTGTCCTTAAAAGATTAAAGCCCTGAGTTTTGCACTTAATTCAAGTGTTCATTAAAAATATCCCCATCGGAAAGAGTAAGCTGAGAATACAAAAATTTGAAATTTATACATTGTCAATTGGAGCAAAATACACAATGCAGCCTATTATTTTTTATTTGAAATATAAGCAAATCAAAAACAAAAACCTTTGTTTTCCTTGTAAATATTTCTGTATGCCAGTTACAGTTAAGAAATCTTTGATTGTCTAATCTAGTCATTTGAAATCACTTATATGAATACCTTGAAATCTCACATTGAACCTTTAAGTCCTTTCACTTGAAATGTGGATCTCACTTCGATTAATCAGCTACGGATAAACTCTTATTTTTCATGAATCAATGTAGAAACATGAATGTAAGGACAAAAATATATCTAGTAGAGTTACACTGTAGTTATTATGAAATTCTTTCTGCAAATTACAAACTCAACAAAAATTATTTTTTGCAAGAACTGGATTGTGTTTGTACAGCAATCACAATGCAACAAAGATGGTTAGGCTCTAATTTCACAAATCTGTTTTTTGGTCTAATTGTTTGAAAAAAAAAGAAAGGCTCAGGGGAGTTTGGTATATTTTAAGATGACACAAAGTTGAGATAACGGACTAAACGCCTTGGAAAAGGTGTAAAAAACTTCTCGCAAGTGTGTGAAAAACCACTGTGGTCAATTTCCGAAATCCTCCCAAAAATGGACACTTTTTTGTAATTGGGTGGTGTGGTTTGTTAAGACAATGATGTCTGTGTTCGTTTTAAGAAAACAAAAGTGGTGATGTATTTGATACAGAATAGAACAAACAAAGAGTAGAAATTATCAGGCTCTCAACAATTTAATATTTAATTAATGGTGTTTTGGTTGTAGTAACTATCTACATTGTCGAAGAATGAAAAAAAAATAACATGTTTTGGTGCCCATTATACTATTCATCTTTAATCAAAGTAAGCGGTCATTAATATTCAATCAACCTGTTTTTAATTGATAACCTGGTTTTTCTCAAGTTACATGTTGACCTCAACTGCTGAAACACCTGTCCAATATTCTTACCCTTAAGGGACATAAATCCTCCCTAAATAGCCGGTTTAAATCTGATTGGTTGGTCCGTGTCTCATTGGATATCAGAAAAGAGACCAATCAGTTTTGTTTTGGCTAAAAAGGAAGCAAAGTATTTTTCACCATGTAAAATGGAAAATGATGTTTTGCTACTATTGGTAAGATTTTGGAGTCGTCTTTAATAATACCGGCAATATCTGCCACCGCTATAAAATCCAGGTATGTGATGGCGGAGTGGGGTGCTTATACCTGAGTCGTCTTCCAAAGATAGCACTAACAGTAGTGGAGGTGGGAGCCTGTTGGGATTCTTAATTGGTTGGGTTTGGATAGGGACGTACCTCTGAGAGTCGGGAAGTGGATCCATATATAATAGCGAATTTTGCTCAAAAGGGGAATTCCCATTATCTTTTACTAGAGGTGCAGATTTTGGGTCTCAAATTTGGGACAAAAATTAAATTATTTAACACAATTTTCAATCTTTTCCCTTAGAATTGTGTCCTTTTCAGCAAATTTGGAAAATTTTGGCTTCAGATTGAGGAAATTGGAATACTTTCCCATCAAATGAAAGAAAATTTTGAAAGTGGGACCCATTTCTATATTAAAATTGTTATGAAAAAAAGGCTCCTGAAAATGAGCCCATATATGGAACTTAATGGTTAAAGCAATATTAGCATTTTTTGAAGAGCATCCTCAATTTTCAAAAATTTGTATTTTTGCCATAGTTATGGTGGTAATTGTCTATGAAACTATACCTGCAAACAAGAATGCTAAAAAAATGCGTATTTCGGCATAAAATAAGCCGATTTTGTATATTAAAATTGGGTTTTGATCCCAGATTGGACCTCCTTAACGGCGAAGCTGGAAAATGCTACGTTTATGTCCGCCATGATGAACTAGTGCCATCTCTCAAGAAAATAACCTCTAACTTGACTGCCTGAACCAATAATAAAAAAAATAATGGATGAGCAAGAATGTAAATGGGCTATTTCCCAGCGATTTCACATTGGAGCCGTTTTCCAGCAGCCGTTGAATATTATCGGATCTGATATTAAGTATTCTAATTCAAAATCCTTTGTTTGTGACACATGACATTTTTAGCTGAAACCATTCAAGGGGGTTAGTTTCTAGCCCGTACTAATGCAGCCGTGTAAGAATTTCAAAACATTTTGAAAAATTCGAGGGGCGGACTCTTCAAAAAATGTGCTAATATTGCTTTAATTTGGTTATATATGCCCATCAGAGGCATGGTAAGAAAAGCCTATGAAGGGTACAGCCACATATGAGGGTTCATTATTGAACTGGTTTTTCAGAGAATCAGAGATACGTAAGAAACGTTGGTAGTCCTCAGTCAAAGAAGGGTAAAAAGAGGAAGTCATAGTTTCCAAGTTCACCTGTGTCTGTGTGACTCTTGGTTCACTGCCCTCTTGGACTGTCACGCCCTGGGGAGTGTGGGATAACTCCATAATGCCATTGCAAGCTATGTTTGTTGTCATGGGTCCCAAACCAGTGCTGCAAGCTGCAATCTTTATTCAATACAGTTATGAAATATCACTGTTAAAAATTAGGTTACCTATTACTTTGTTCGGTCTCCAATTTGAGGGGGGTGCAAATTACTAGGTTGACATGTACATTTCTAGGGCACTAACCTAATACATGAGTGACGTCACCCCGCAAACTTGAGGACGAACAGAGTAAGTATAGCGGTACACCACATCCCCCTGGGTGACAAAGATGGCGGCTGGTTATGGCTCCCTTTTAACTTCCCTTAGTCTAGTACAAATTATAAATAATAATACTAGAATTATTTCCGTTTCTGAGATATGGCAGTTTTACCACTTCATTTGTATTACCTTGTACTTAAAGAAGGTGACGGTGTTTTCCCAGATAATAAGTCACTAGTTTACAATATGCTCATCCAACAAGGACACAGTTCAGTGGTTGTACGTGTACAGAACATTGACATGAACTACCTTGTGTGATCTGGGTATCATATATCATACCAAAAAACCAGGGGGTTATTTTCTATGTGGCATTGAGTGAATGAAGCTACGGAACTGTGCAAAGGATGGAGGGGTGGGTTTTACTAATCACAGGGTGTGCACTGATAAAATGCACTGGTTGGGGAAATGAAACTAAATTTAGTTATTGTTAATATTGATGCAGATGTACTATTTATGTTGTAATTATAAAAAACTTATGATTTATATTTAGCAATGAGTATTCATCCACTGATTCCGCCATTCAAAATTTTGTACCTCAGTGTTGCATATTTTAACGATCTCAATTCTGACGAAATGTGTACAAAAGGTATATGATTGTATTAATACGGGTACTTGCGTGTATGTTCGAGTAAAGTTGGTATGGATTTCCAATTGAGTATATAATATTGAGTGATATGATATGTAAACTTTGCCAGTACAATGTGCTTTTCCATTTGAAATCCATATCCCCTTGTGGAAGACCTTGCCTAACTCTTCCACATGGGTTAGGGCAGAATTCAATGAAACTGCCCAGTGTACTAAGTGTCAAGCTAGCGAGAGTGGTTATATTAGTGTGAGAGAAAGGGTGTACAAATTCAATCAACCGACAGTCAGACAGCAGGTCACGTTTTGTTCCTGCGAAAGGTCATGATTTCTAATCGCGTAATTCCCAAGCTAAGAGCCAGTGCCAAATCTTTGCGAAGTTTTCCGAAATGAACAGCTTAATTTCAACCATTTTTTGTGGCACCTGGTACAAAATATTAGATCGCTAAATGAGGTAAAGAAATAAATCTTTAGGTTTCTTTGCCTAGCATATCAGAAAATTTGTATTCCTTAAATAATATGTAATAACAGTTTGTTTTTTTAAAACTGTGATTCAATTTTAAGATGTCGCGTATAGTGTCTCCCAACAAAAACGTGGGACCATGACCGTTTCCAACAGACTCTGGCAAACTGAAAATTGCCAAAACGGTTGAAGATATGTGGCTTCCTATGTGCCAAAAATAATAATTGGTTTGTCCAACGCTTTCCCGTGTTACAAAATATGTTGTGTGTAAAACTATACCAAATATAGTGTTACTTCGGCCTTTTACGAGATCAAGTTTATTTTATATGTATCCCACAAGTCAATCCGATGTTGTGTTCCATTCACCCGCTGTGAAGGAAAGTAGAGCTGGGAAATACACGCACAATTGGTTCCATGGCCTTGCCTATAACAATGGCAATATTGATTGATACCATAGCAATCACACAGAGAATTGGGCCTAACCAGTTTGAATTATATTTGTCTTATTTTCATGGGATTTGACCATTTTTGTATGTTTTGTAATTTAATTTCTGAGGATTATGGAAGAATGCTGTTGGAATCAAAATCAGAGCTGTCAGTTTCCATTGGCATTATTTGCGCCAGGTTTTTAGCCCGACGTTGCATCTAAAATCGTATCATTTGATTTGTTTGAAAAATGTACAATTTTCACTTAATATCAATCATTCATGACTTTTAGCATTGCTAGTTTAGATATATTATCTATATGATTACTCTTATTTCAAACAATTTCAAAGATCGTAACAATGCGAAATCCAACAAAAATGTACCTTGACCAAATCTATTTTACATTTTTTTCATAGCGGTTATTCATCGTCAGTTGGTTAAAAGAAAAATAAGCAGTATTTGTGTGACTGCGCTTTGACTGTGGAAACTAAATAATCTATTACCTGAATTCTTGGAGTTAATCCTATTATGGAGTTAATCTATTAGGAGTAATCCATTATTTAAGGCTCATTTTTAGCCATTTCAGCATTACATGATAAGAATGACGATAGGGCTGAAGAGAGCTAAAGCTTAAACATTTGGAAGCGTATTTCCAATGGTTATTGGAATTTGATATGTGATGTAAATTAGCCAATCCCAGAATTGCATGAAAGGCAGGGGTAGCATTCAGTGGGGTAAAAAAGTGAGAAATACAGACTAAGGCTGGTATTCTGAAAGGGAGCGTCTCACTTTAGACCCGGGTTGAACCAGGGTTAGTCCTCCATGAGTGGACATTTTCCTTCCAACTTACTCTAGAAGGTTTGCTGTAGAGGTGAGAAAATTCCTCTGGATGGGCCCCATCAGGCCGAGCCATGATGATTTGGGATGAATTCCGTATTCAGCCACCAAATCCTTTAACATGCAGTTTATTCCATTGAAGGCTTGCCAATTCATAGGGTGGTGGCAAAAAATCTTGCGGACAGATAGCTCAATCAGGTAAGCGGGGGGCTCGATCTTCCGTGTATGCTCATCCATGCGTTATAGGCGTGCGTTCGAGGCTCGAGCCCTGTGAGATTCAGCTGTCATGTAATTTCCCTGGAACAGAAAATTAACTGCTTGGTTGTCTCGATTTAACCATGCGATATTTGGGGAGACGGTCCCGGCAGCGATGGTTATCTCGATGTATGTTTGCTGATAAGGGAAAGCGCTGATCCGATCTGCTGGCATCCCTTGAAATGATGATAAATGGTTTATGGTATATGGTGGGCCACAGTGATCAGCGACCATTGTTGAAATGCGCTTAGAGGCCAATAGCATAAGGCGTATATAAAATCTCTGCTATTATTATTATTATAAACTTCTTTTCTCACCCCTTATTTTCAACTTTGAAAGGAAAACGGTCCATTCATGTAGGACTAACCCTGGTTTAAACCCCAGGTCTAAAGCTAGACTCAATTCAGAATACAAGCCTATATCTCCTAGATGGATAAGTAATATATTTGTGTAGATACCATTCTGCAGTGTATAAAATGTGATTCCTAATGCAATACTCTTTTATTGTGCCTTTTGTCTTTGACCCAATCTAATCCAACTAAACGAAATGTCAAAATTAGAGTTGAAATTAGGTTTATGTGTGCATATCAGTTAAAATGGCAGTTGTGTCGTTGTAGGGTTAATGTATCTGACACATGAAAACACGTAGAGTTCCGCAAAAACTTTTTGCATATGTGACTCCTTGTTGAAAAAATACTAAATGAAAGCTTGGATTAGTAAGGGTCACAGATTATTATTCCATCCATGCAAAGGTTCCACAACTCTCATAATAGCAATAAGGAAATAATTGTTATTTAAATCATTCCATTGTGTAATATAACATTTATGTTATTGAAAAGTTATATTTAAAAATCATAAAATTCACTTATGTTTTAATGAGAAAGTGGATAGTTGCATATGTAAATACGTAGGAAAATTGTTTGCAATTCTTAGTTCCGATTGTTAAAAAGTTTTGGGCAGGATTACGCAGCAAATCTGTATCTTTTGTCCCTGCCTTGCAAGTTTGACCATATGTATGATTGGGTTATGGTAAAAGGTTATTAAAAACAGAATTTATAATAAGGATGTTTAAAAGTTTCCATCTTAAAAAGACATGTCTGATCGCTGATAGCCTCGTCCCCAGGGTCTCCAACTTTACCGGAAGGCTAAAATATTGGGCTCAGAAGAAAGCTATATTTTTGTCATTACCCTGTGAAATTTTCGGGCGAAAGGATGTTTTGGTCTGGATCTATGAGCGAAAATGTGCCCATTTGGTCGACCAAATATAACTTTACAAAAGTTTATCCATGGGATTACAAAATCACAATTTTAGCTCTCACATCAAAACGGGTTGGGTTGAATTATCAGCACGAAACTTACAGATGGGGTTTTGGGTTGTAAGGCCTTCTATCAAGATGAAAAAACAGGACTTATTAAATTGATTGTGAATCCCCTTTAAAGTTCTAAATTATCTTTTACCAAAACCTGGTACATAATCTTTGGGTATGGTTTTGTTAAGGCATTGTTGTCAATTAATGTTTTTGTTGTAAAAATTGTTAACCTGCAGTGTTAACCTAGCAGGTTAATCTAACTGCTAGGTTAACCTGCAGTGTGAAACCAAGATGTTAGATTAACCTGCAGTGTAAACTTAGCATGCTAATACCCTCCCATTTGCAAAGTCTATCTCAACTCTACAAGGAACATGGTGAATAATAATCTTGGTAAAAGATGCAAGTGCGTCATGGCATTGAGGTCAGAGGTCCTATAGGATCAATGAGTCATTGTAACTGTAATTGTGGTAAAGTTTGTACAATGCACTGTACATGCTTTCTTATAGTAGGAAAATATAGGAAAAATATTCATATTATTGAGTCCTAATTCTCTTAACCCACAATTCCATAATCGAGAAATTCAGCAGGGGGACAGATTACATACACATGAAATGTACTAGTGAACTTGTTATTTTTTATTCCCACCACACAAGGTTGGGGACCATAGAATGGTAAGCATCCCTCAATCCATCACCTTTTTCATTTTGTGACACCATTTCTTGAATTTTTATCTGTCCATATGCCATATATGTACATATTGACCAAAGCTAGCTCAGGTGTGAAGGTGAGGTGGGTCTTGTGAAAGTAAATTTTTTTTTCAAAACCTTGTAATATAATATCGTGGATTGATGTCCAGCTTTGCACCATTGATGTACTTGAGTGTGCTAGGTCTGGGCCAAGACGGTTCTTACTTTCAAGTGTGGTTTAATAGGTCAATTATCAAAACCTTCAAATGCAATACCTTGAAATCTAAAATGGATTGGAGCTCTTCATGAAACATAGATGCATTTGAGAAAAATAAGTCTAGGTTGAATGTGGGTCTTAGGAGATTTCAAAGGTCCACTATAAAGACCATGGTGAATTTGAAGTTTATATAGTTTTGTGTGGGTGTTTCATTCTTTGGTGGTGTGCATACCTCTGGGGTCCTCCACTGGGGAAAAAAAACAGAAGAAAACACTACATTACTTACTAAAGGAGAAACATAATGAATCTAAGGTAAAAGAGTGACTATTTCGCACGGTCACAGATTTTTTATCCCCCTGGCTTGAAAAGCAGAGGGGGATATTGTGATAGGGCACATGTCCGTAATGTGTATGTATGATGGTGTATGTTATGTGTATGTGTGTTCCAGGTTTGGTTATGTTTTCGTTTTTCGCGTCTCCTTCGAAAGTTTAAGTCTGATTTAATAAACCAGACTTGGGGTGAAGGTGCAATAGGGGTTCCCTTCAAGTGGATGATGTCAAAGGTCATGAGACAAGGGCATCTGAGGTCAATGTTCTGCAGGTTCCATTTGGGGTTAGGTTTTTTGGTTAGGTTTTCATGTTTTTCGTGTCTCCTTCAAAATTTAAGTCCGTTTAAAACCAGACTTGGGGTGAAGGTGCCATAGGGGTTCCTTCATATGTGGATGATGTCCAAGGTCATTAGACCAAGGTCAAAGGTCAACTGAGGTCATGTTCCAGTTTGGTTTAGTTTTTGTTTTTCTGGTCGTCTTTGAAAGTTGGTCGCGATTACAACCTAAACTTGGTCGAAGGTGCCTTCATTTGCCTTTGGTTAAGTCGTTCATTCCTTTCAGAAACGTCTACATTTCTGATATTATTCCATGAGAACAATTTTTGAACTTTTATGCCCTGCCCTGCCCACTGTGCCAACTAATCCAACTCTTGTTATACTGTTCCGATCTTTCCCTTTTTATCGTCTCAAGTTCCTTTTTCTTTTTTGTACTATTTTTGAAAACTTCCCCTCCCCGCAGAATTAATACCGTCGCCACTTACCTCACATATGGTTTCGTATTGACTTCGTAGTAAAGGTTTATTCTATAAACAACATATGTGAAGCTTAGTGGACGCTGTTATATGGCCTCCATTTTTCTGATTAAAGACTTTTTTAAAAATATTATTTTCTCAATTTTATTTCACAATATTTCTCACCGTACAATATTTTTCTACTATCACCTAATCAAATTAGAGCCCAAGTTTGTTTAGGCAGGCTGGCACCTGGTTAGATGGCACAATAGGGGAATTGGGGAATTCCCCAAGATGTAAACTATGAGTCAACTTAGAAACTTGTTATGTTTTGAGATAAAACACTTGCAGAACCTAGGTAATTCCCCCACAAAGTTATATTAGAAGTGAATGTAATTTGAAGATTGATGAAATCGGATTGCTGGTGCAAGGTCTGTATATGCATAAGAAAGATGTAATGTCTATTTTTAGACTGGGATTTTTGTGAAAGTCAGTATATAGAGGAGATTTGAGCTAAGTCTCTCGGTCAGCAGTTGCAATAGCTTACAGTATGGATAGCTAGTTTTATCTACAATAATGGTATATTTTATGCTTCCACACACAGTGCCAGTAGTTGATCTGTTCAATATCCATGTGAGCATAGTGCTGTAATTATTCTACTGTCGTCTTTGAAGCCGAAGTCTGGGAATCAAAATAGGATTCCAAATTGTGGCCCAGATAAAATCGTGGTGATTATTTTGGACTTGGATTTTATTATCGTCAAGGGAATTAATTTATCCTTGTCGTCTTGAACTGCTGGACCACGGTTACCTTCAGGACGAAGAATTCCCTTGGAATTAATACCTGAGGAGTTTTTGTATGACTTGTGCGCTGTCATTTTTGAGTCTTCGCTGTGAGGACAACATCGTTGAACTGCAACGCTTTCACACCACAGGACACTATAACCTAAGTAATCTTAACTAATTGTGTATATGTAATTTTTGTTTTGGACATACCAAATTTCTTGACCAAATCAAGTACAGATCATGAAAAACTGATTTATTATATATAATTTAGATCATTTGTTTTGCACAGGCTCATTATTGTGTTTGAAAGGTAAATTTTCTGACCTTAGACCGTCTACAGATCGTCATAACAAATTGGGGTCTTGTTTTCCTGGGAATTGAATTGAGATAATTTGAGCCTTTTTGTTCAGAAATTTATACCCAAAAAGTATTCTAATATTGTACAACATTGTGCACATTTTGTCATCAAAATTTGTGTGTATTACATGTCTACATTGTAGTTGGTCAAGTTATATATTGTGTTGTAAGTACAATCACAATGGAGTTTGATCCGACGTGTTCAAGGGCAATAATCACTTGGGAGAAGTTTGATGAGCTGAGGAAAACCTGAGTTAATGAAACTAGCCAATCTTTATGACCTTGAGGCAACACATGCCATGAGAAGCAGTCAATCAAAAATAATTTGATTGAACAACGTTTGTCCAGGAAGATGTTTGGGGAATAGTTCTTATTTGGAAAAGATAGAAGAGGTTCTGGAACAGGCGCAAGTGATGCCGTCAAATTAAAAGAACGTGAAATGCAAAAATAAACTAGAGAAAGGAAATTTAAATTGGAAAAACTATAAGTTTCAAATGGCAGATGCAAACAAGAAATGCCAACAAAGAAATGGAATTGCAAATGAATGAACAAGGAAATTAAATTGACGATGAAAAATAAAGATCTTGAAGTCTCAGATCGAGTTAAAAAATTGCAACAAACATAATTTTTTAAGAGAAAATTCAAAAATCTGTTTTGATGCGGCGAAAAATATTCTGGTTTCAGGAACAAGAAGTATACAAATACTTCTTACACGTTTGAGAAAATTTCCAAATAAGCTTGAAATGGCCCAAGGAGTCTTGGACCTTGTTGCTACAGTCAGTGTTCATTGTTCAAGCCCGAGAAATATATATCGGCATGTATTAACAGATATTATATGACGAGTTTCATCAGGGAGCATGTACCTCAAATCATGAATTGGTGCCAGAGGCATCTAGACAAAAATTCGGTCTGGTCAGAAAAAGGATGATGACCAGACCCATGTTTAAAATTTGCCGTGTAAGGAACAAATTTTTGATCGGCTGGTTCTCTCAAAAGAAGTCGGGCAACATGTTTGGTCACTTAGGGAGTTTGATGTTAGTTAGAAGAGTTCAAACAGTGTCACATTCCAGATATCAAAACACATCTGGATAAAACAAAATTGACATTTGCGTGAAGCCCGTAAATGCCGACGATATGCTTGACCCCAAATTAAGTCACTAGTATGCCTAGCCAAGAATTTATAGGTAGGCCAAATACAACAATTAAGTCGGGTTTAACAGCGGCTCATGGTAGCCAGCACTCCGGAGGGGAATCCCAGTCAGGTTCCCTTGAAAGGGAGTAAAGAAGTACTTGTGCCTAATCAGGAACAGGGGATGGGACCCAGATCACAGTTCACGTGCAATTACTGTAAGAAGCCAGGACCTACAAGGTCACGGTGTTGGGGATACATGGCTATCCACCCAAAAGGGAGGAGCCAAAAGTGAGTCACAACCAAAGGTTGTGCCATTGTACTTTGAGTCAAAAGTTCATTCTTCTGTCATAACAAGCAATCCACAAGGAATTTGACACAGAAATAAGGGATGCACTTTAAAGCCTTTTGTTTTGGAGGATTTGTGTCACTTCAGATGATAGTTTAGATCCAAAATTCATTAGAATCATGCGGGACACGTGCTGCGCGCCATCCTGATATGGCATACCTCATTTGATATTGAGAGTTCCACAGGAATAGTGCATTGATTCATGAGGATAGGTATGGATTGTATTAGTGTCCCGCTTCACAAAATGAATTTGAAATCAGACTTGGTTTCTGGAACTGTCACAATTGGTGTTAGACAAGAATCTCCAGTTAAAGGGGTATCCATGTTGTTAGGAATGATTTGGCAGGGGAGCAAAGTGCTCCAGATCCATATTTTTCCCAGGTGCCCTGTACTGTGGATAAATTTGATGAGGAAATAACATTTTTCCCCGCATGTGGTCAGTAACTAGGTCAATGACCATAAAAGCCTCACAGGAAAACAGTGATCCCATTTTGATTATTCAGACATACCTACCCATATAACTATACGCGTCGAGATGACTTGTTCCCAAATTTAGAGGGTACTTTTTTCTCAAAATTTAGGGAATTTGGAGGTCATCTTCCCTCTTCAGGGGAGACTAAATTCCCTGTTATTGAAAATCTAGCCCCTGAGCACAAAAAGTGGAACAAGCTGGTAAACAAATGAATCCAGCCGCTGAGAATGATAGAGTTAGGAACTGTAAAGGAAACCCTTTAAGCCATGACAAGATGGTAATTAAACAAGAAAATGACCCAGCACTTAGGAAGTTAGGTGAGAGGCCATTGTTGCACGACAGGAAGCCGAGCAACTTCCTGTATGTCTTCTACAAGCAAAATGGTGTCCTCATGAGATAATGGCGGCCACCTGATTCGACTTGCACAAGTGAGGAATGGAAGGTTGTTCATCAAATTGTAAGTGGGCCAAAGGTATCCCATAGGGAAGTGATAGGCATAGCCCCCGATAGTCCCATGGCAGGCCACTTAGGTGTGAGAAAAACACATGAACAGAATTAGGAGTCATTTTTGGTGGCCTACACTCTGAAAAGATGTGCCTGAGTATTGTAAGACTTGTCACACATGTCAAATGGTGGGCAATCCCAATCAGAAAATTCCTACTGCTTCCCTTGCAAGGGCTCACTACAAGCATTTGATGAGCCATTTAGTAGGGGTTTAATAGATTGTGTAGGGCCACTTCCAAAGACCAATCAGGAAATCAGTATTTCACTGACCATCATGTGTTCTTCCACAAGAATTCCCCGCGGCTATACCTTTGAGAAAAATTAGGGCACAAAGTATTGTGAAGCTCTAACAAAGTTGTTTTTTTCCCCCTAGTAGGCCTTCCAAAATCCATTCAGTCTGATCAAGGATCAAATTTCATGTCAGTTTTTCCCACAGTCATGGACCATTGGGAATTTCCCATAACAGTTCTTCAGCATACCCCCAGAATCCCGGGGGCCCCTAGAAAGGTACCACCAACTTGAAAACAATGATCACAAACCTATTGTTTTGAAATTTGAGAGGGATTGGGATGAGGGAGTTCCATCTCCTGTATTTGTACCAGGGAGCTGTACAATAGTCCTTAGGCTTTTAGTCCCATTTGAGGTTGGTGTTTTTGGTCACAAAGTTAGGTGCCATGAAACACTGAAAGAAAAGAGGTTGTGTGAAAATCCTGAGTGGAATTATGTTTAGACCTATAGTTGTCTCAATTCAGACACATGCTTCCAAAGAGCCACGGAAGTGCCCAACAAAATCTTCAAACAGAGGTCAGTACAAATGAAAACATGGTTATGACAAAGATGCGAGGACCAGAGTATTTCAAGTCCAGTGATAGAGTTTTGGCATTTTTCCATAAAGGGCATCCTTTGCAAGCTCAAGTATTCTGGACCAATGAGATAGAGAATAAGTGGGAGACCTTGACTATGTGATCAAAACCCAGGTAGGCGTAAAAGTAGACAATTATGTCACATACATATGCTCAAAGAGTATATGAAAGAGATGAGGCACATAAAGCCTCATGTGTAATGTCATCTATAGTTGATGTGTGTACAAGGGGTGACATCACAGAGTTATAATTTGAACAAACAGCACTGTTAACACAGAATGAGTATGGTGTCAAATTGCAAAATTCTGACATCCTTGCCACTTTAGACCAGAAATTAGGTCACCTCCCACAAGTCACAAGGTGATGAAAAAGTTTAATTCATGAGTGGGAAACATATTTCTGATTTACCCAGTGAGACACATGTCATAACCCATGACATGGATTTTTGGTATTTCCAAGACAACAAAATTGTAGCATCTCAGTGAGCCAAGCATAATTGAGATTGGAATTCAGATCCGTCAAACTGCAACTTTGATGCAATATTGGGGAACTATGTACCCAATACTAATCTATTATGCATTTTAATTATTTTTTTGTGGATGAAGAAATTAAAAACTCCACCTGACAAGAACTTTACCTGCGGGAGTTTAACTCTACAAGACTACAATCCTGGACATAAGACATATCAAAGGAAAGAAAATGTCTTGGGCAGATTGCCTTTCCAGAGCTGCTAAATTTTGTTCAGAAATTTGATAGTACAACCTTATGGTCATATAGACTGAAGGCAGCAATGCAAGACATATAATAAAAAGTGTCAAATTTGCACTCTGTAAACGGTATGTAAAATTAACCACACAATGGTTAAAGGTATAAAGCCAAATTTTGGAAATTTTCATTTTCATTCAAATTTTCTTTTTAAGGGGGAGGATGTTGTATGGCCTCCATTTTTTCTGATTAAGCTTTTAAAATATGTTTTGCTCATTTTATTTGACAAAGATGTCTCACAGGACAAGTGTTTTGTTTACTATAAAAGAGATAAAGGAGATTCCCTAGAGTTGTTTTTTATGCAGGCTGCACATGTTTAGATTGCACAATAGGGGAAGTGGGGAAAAAAATTCCCCAGATGTAAACTTAGTAACTTAAAACTTGTTTATGTTTTTGAGATAAAAACATTGCAGAACCTAGGTAATTCCCCACAAAGTTATATATATGAAGTGAGGTAATTTAGATTGTGAAATCGGATTTGATGGTGCAAGGTCATGTTTTATGCATAAGAATGATTGTATATGGTCTATTTTTAGACTGGGATTTTGTGAAGTCAGTATATATAGGAGATTTGAGCTAAGTCTCGTCGGTCAGCAGTTGCAATCATCTTTACAGTATGGATAGCTAGTTTTATCTACATACTGGTAGATTTTATCTTCACACACAGTTGCCAGGATTTATTATATGTTCAATTCCATGTGAGCAGAGTGCGGTAATTATTCTACTGTCGTCTTGAAGCCGAAAGTGCTGGAATCACAATAGGATTCCAAATTGTGGACAGATAAAATCGTGGTGATTATCTGATATACTGTGGAATTATTATCGTCAAGGGACTTAATCTATCCTTGTCGTCGTTGAACTGCTGACAAGGTTTACCTTCAGGACTGAAAGATTCCCTTGGAATATTACATGAGGAGTTTTGTATGACCTTGTGACGCTCATTTTGGAGTTTCGCTGTGGAGGACATATCATCGTGAACTGCACCGCTTTCAACACAGGACACTAGTAACCCATAATAATCTTACTAATGGTTTATATGTAATTTGGTTTTGGACATACCAAATTCTTGACCAATCAAGTAAAGATCATTAAAACTGTTTATTATATATAATTTAGATCATTGTGCACAAGGCTCATTTATTTGTGTTTAAAAAGGTATTTCTGACCTTAGCACGTCTACTAGACGTCATAACACCGGGCTTAAGGGTGATTTGAGGTATAAATCGTAGGATGCGCAATGCCAAGGCATTGACATCACGATTTCAGACTGCACACTGTTTATGCCATGTCTCTTTCAAGTATTGTAACGTAAACCTATTGGCCTTTCGTAGTCTGGAGAGATTGAAACAATTTAAGCTCCGTGTTATTTTGTTTTCTCTGGAACAAGCGATGCGTGAATGAATGCTTGACGCTGATTGGTCCGGTGATCGCGGACAGAACAAATGTTCCTAGATGTTTCAACAGAATCGTTACTTTACGAAAACTTGAATGATAAACCCCTGTGCCTTTCTCCCCATGCAACCCATAAAATGGCGAGATGTTTATACTCTTTGCAACAGTACTAATATATTCAATTTTGACTCGGAACAGTCGCCACTTATCTGTAAACCTTGTATTTTTCCTAAGTCTAAAAATACTCAATGTGTGACATTGGCTTGAGAAATCTTTATCTTTTACATTTGTTAACTTGGCCATGTGGGCAAAGACGAACGAGCTGACATGGAGTTTTGCCATTTATATTTCAGTAAATAATATGATATCAAAAATGGATTTGTTGACTAATAAAAGTCGATTATCCAGCATGTTTGGGGCTAAACAGCATGTGTGACATAACAAGATAGCGGTTTTATCGCCGCTTTTGTGTACAAAATTTTTCCAAGATGGGCTGCCCATGTCGGACCACAAAACTCGTATGCCAAAACGGATTTTACAGGTATACTTTATGCACTAATGAAGGTCCTAATGCCTAGGCTTTATACAATGCTACGTTTTAAGTGATGTTTGGGGCATAAAGGTACAATATAATGATTTGGGAGAGATATTAGGCGGTTCCACTAAAGTTGGTTTGGGGCTGTATTGTAGGCTACAATGTTTACATGGGTTTACATCTATAATCACTTTTATCTAGAGCCAATGTCACTTTTGTTACACTATTCCCTCCGCTGAAAAATTTTGTAACCGAAATTTAGTACGATTCTGTTTAGCCGACCCCCCCACCTTTAATGCTGAAGAAAAGGGTGCAAGCCGACAGTTTTTCGGCGAGTTCTACTTGGTCCACTACTCACCACGTGCTCATCAGCACAACACTGCCCAACTGAACCGATATAATATATATATATATATATATATATATATCATATTATATTATATATATATATATATATTCCTAGATTGAACCATATGGCGAAAATTTAATAATTCATTAGGCTATAATGACCTTTCTTATTATGCTAAGTAATTAATATTCAGTTTTCTTGTTAGCTAATGAAGATTATCCTTCATTTGCATACATTAATAATTCATATCTTTTGGACGGAATAAACCCAAAGAGGCTAACGTTTAAGGCAAAAAAAAATTTCGCCCTAATATCAAACTCTGGTTGGTCTACAAAGAGAATTTGCCCGGTAGCTTAGGATATAGTGATATATTAAATATATATCTATATATATATATATATATATATCTATATATAACAGCCGTCAGATTACTGAGTTTCTTTTCTCAAAGGGAATACCCTGCCGATACAATTCAGAACGCCGTCCAACGAGTATCAGCAATTGATAGAGATGAAGCAGCCAATCAGGCTGACCAACAGATCATGATAGGATACCTCTCGTCATCTCGTATCATCCCTCTACCTTCCCATCCTGAACATTCTCCTCAAACACTATGAGACACTCACCAAGGACGCAACCACTAAAGATATCTTTGATAAACCCCAGTTTTCGCTTTCAAAGAGAACG
The DNA here is from genome assembly GCA_023653785.1 of Ophioderma brevispina. Classification (NCBI taxonomy): domain Eukaryota; kingdom Metazoa; phylum Echinodermata; class Ophiuroidea; order Amphilepidida; family Ophiodermatidae; genus Ophioderma; species Ophioderma brevispina. The sequence goes on along the minus strand of JAMKCH010007398.1, from coordinate 9,435 downwards.
GAACCTTGCCAACTACCTCGTCCGTGCAGCATTTCCTGATCCCCGACATTTTGCTAAAGGCACCAAACCCTGACAATCGCAGTCTTTGCGGAACCTGCAGTAGTGGTCGCCGGATGTCACCCAAGGCAACGGACCAAAAGGGACCATCCATATACAACCACGATTTTCCCCCTTCACGTCAATCAACATCATTTACGCCATCGTCTGCAAGAGATGTCTCATGGTAATATATTGGGGAGACAGACTCCTTTCCATCAATTTCAAGCTATGTTAGATCATCATAAGAAGCAAATCCCGGTGGCAAACCACTTTCAATTCAGAACAGCATCCCCTTGATACCTTTCAGCCACCGTGGGTCATGTCATACTGACGGCAACACCGCCCATCAGCGCACAATTGCGAACATCTGGTTCATCAACCAGTTGGGAACACTTGCCCTAGAGCCTGAATATCATTTTGGCTGCTTATAAATACCTTTTTCGTCTATGTTTATGTTTATATGCTTGATGCCGTTTGCGCATTTGCGCTTCGCGCCCGCAAATTCCGCGCTACCCCGCGCCGCACTTCACGCCGGCGCTTTCGCTATGTTTTGGCCCGCGCTCTTTGTTTTCCTCTTTCTTCCACGACTTAAACATAAACACTCTCTGTTATAACCTGATGAAGGGGCATGTGCCTCGAATATCGTTGTATTTTCAACTAATTATGCACTGCTCACAAAAACTTTTTACTGACTTTGACTCTATCTAAAACTTTGGGCAGTGCAAACGCAACTACCTCGACTCTACATTATAATTTAATCCAGTTGCGATCTTTTCTTTCACTTCACCGTCAAGAATATGCCATCTCTAAAGAGTTACTTCGGACTCTCGTCCAAACTTATGCTATTTACTCGTGTATGCAACCCAACATCCGTTCCTGTGCTGCCTCTCTTCTTCATGCAACATTTGGAAAGACTCGCTTTGCCAGCCATACCAAATTCATCTCACAATGCTTATATCATCGGGTCATTCCGCATGGATTCCGTATGAAACATCACTCTGCATTTTCATCATCCGACAGCGCTTACCATAGTCAAGTAAGTTCCATTCTTGTTTGTACATCACGTAGCCTCATGCGCAATACTCTCCAGTCAATGCTACGTCGTAAAGAACACTTTAGCATAGAGCGACAACAACATAAGGACAATCTGAATAAAATCTGCCAGGAGAGGTCCGCTATTGCTATCATTCAAGAAATCCATATTCTTAACTCTCAATTCTATAAGTTCCTAACTGACTGTAAATCTAACAAGATGAACGACTTGTTGTTATCTAAGACCACAGTGAACAATCGTCGTAATAGCCACCAAGAAACTATCCATCACAAGAAACTAGTGGTTACCATTCCGATGATTTAACTCTCAACACGGAAGAAAGATCAGTACTATCAAAAGGTCTTAAATTCATACCTACCAATCCTACAACCGATGAATTTAAAGTACGATGTGACGTGGACGCCTTCTTCAGACGCCTTCGCTTGAAAGCCCATTTCCATGAAGAGGACAAAGAGATGGATGATGATCCCACACACCCCGACCCATTCGAGAAGCTTCAGCCCAAGAAGTCTGACTGGACACCGAACCCGGGACAACTTCGGGTTCTAGATGACACCATCGACAAAGCTAAAAGTGAAGTCATCAATCACACTTGCAGCGGAAACGTTACGTTAAGAGAACACATCACAGGTCCCGAACGTAATGCTCTCAAGTCTATATCGTGAAAAAAAACAACAATTGTAATCAGGCAGGCAGACAAGGGAGGAAGCAGTAGTCGTTTGGCGGAGGGGGAACTTATACCTCACCGAAGCCAATAGACAACTATCGGATGGCTCATCATACAAGCTCTTGAAAAGGGATCCGACTAACAAAGACAAATCTCATCAAGGATACAAATACAGACTTCATCAAAAAGGAAGAACTCCCGCCAAATGCTACCAACCTGATCAAAAAACAATCCCACGTACTGCAGTTTTATTGCTGGCCAACGATACACAAAACCGAATAAACCGGGACGGACCCATTGTATCAGCCACATAGCGTCACAAACTCTGATCTTCACAATATCTTGATGATGTCATGAGACCATTGGTGGAAAGGCTCTGCCTACCTACGTTGAAAGATTCATCCATGCGATTACATCTTTGATAGCTTCAACTTCAAAGGAGATGACGCTTTGGTTTTTTACTATGGATGTCTCCTATCTCTACACATCAATTCACATGATGCCGGACTTAAAGCGCTTCAGCATTTTGGAAACTACGGACCACCGAGTTCCACATACTAGGACTCTCTCGTCTTGCGAACTGGTACTCACGCTCAATCAGTTACATTTGAGAATAAGCATTATCTTCAGATTAGGGGCGTTGCCATGGAACAGAAAATTCGGCCCAGCTGTGGCCTGCCTCTTCATGGGGTTTGTAGAAACAGAAAATTTGCATTTCCTACAAAGGACCTGTTTCCAGATCTCTTTTTTCGTGCGATATATCGATTGGGATTACTTGGTGCTACATCTTGCACGCGTGGCGGAGTTAAGAATCATTCATTGATCACGTGAACAGTTTCCACCCTGCTCTCAAGTTCACCTGGGACAATCTAGGAAGTCAAAATCACCTTCTTGGATCTGGCTTGCTGTGTCAATTAACCATGATCAACACTCTTTGACCACGTCCATCCATACAAGACCCACGGACGCTCATAACTACTACACACTCATCGAGCCATCCACCTTAAATGTAGGGAATCGATTCCGTATTCACAAGCTCTTACGGTTGCGCCGAATTTGCAGCTCCGATGATGACCTTCAGAAAAGCCGATCAGATGCCTGAGTTCCTTTTCTCAAAAGGGAACCCTGCCGATTACAATTCAGAACGCCGTCCAGCGAGTATCAGCCAATTGATAAGATGAAGCACCGCAAATCAGCGACAAACAAGATCATGGATAGGATACCTCCGTCATCTCGTATATCCATCAACCTTCCCATCCGGAAAGGAACAGTCTCCTCAACACTATGAGCACTCAGCAAGGACGCAACCACTAAAGATATCTTTGATAAACAAGTTGTCGTTCAGAAGAGAACGGAACCTTGCCAAATACCTCGTCGTGCAGCATTCATGTCCCCGACATCTGCAAAGGCACCAAAAACTGCAATCGCCGGTCTTTGCGCGAACCTGCAAGTATGTGACCGGTGATGTCACCCAAGTCAACGGACCAAAAGGGACCATCCATATCAACCGCGATTTTCCTGACGTTCAAGCAAAATCATTTACGCCATCGTCTGCAAGAGAGATGCGCATGGTATTAGATTGGGGAGACAAAGAACCTCCTTTCAATCAGATTTTCAGAGCTCATGTTAGATCTGATCACAGACAGAAGCAAAATATGCCGGTTGCAAACCACTTCAATTCAGAAAAGCATACCCTGGATGACCTTTCAGTCACCGTGGTCATGTCAACTGAAGGGCAACAACGACCATCAGCGGCGACACAATTGCGAACACGGGTCATCAACAGTTGGGAACACTTGCCCTTAGAGGCTATGACTTATCATGTTCACTGCTTATAAATAACTTTTCGTCTATGTTTATGTTATATGAGTGCATGCCTTTGCGCATTCGCTTCGCGCCCGCACAATTTCGTGCTACCCGAGCGCATCTTCACGCCGCGCTTGCGCGATGTTTTTGCCACGCGGGGTGGGGTCTTTTGTTTTCTCTTTAGGTCACCCACTCTTTCACTTAAACATAAAAACACTCTCTGTTAACCGTGAAGGGGCATGTGCCTCGAAATATCGTTGTATTTTCAACTAATTATGAACTGTTCACAAAAACTTTTACGTGAATTGGATCTATATTATAGAGTATATATATAAGATATATATATATATTATATATATATAAGTCAAAAATTGCAAAACCCACTGAAAACTTAATTTGTATGGTTAAACAAAACTCCATGGTAACCCCAGTCATTCATAGCTGCACTATTAAAACAATAGATGGAGGAAAGCATTTCTGGTTTGAGTTCTTCACAGTGCATTACGCAATTTCCAGGAACTATACACCTATTTATACATGAGGGTGCATGTGTGCAGAGCAGATTTGGACTAAAATCATTGCGTTCAGTGATTGTTCAGGAAAAAACAGAAGTAGTAGGATGTCTAAATGACTATCTATCATTGTACACTTCAAGTGTATTTGCCTAGATAATCATGATTTCAACAACGCTTACGCCTTCAACACATAAGCCCTTTACCATGGGATAAAAAAATGTACTATCTACAATTTTGAGGATTTTTCAAATTGTACTAGAGATGGAGGCCTTTCATTTGAACAAAACATTTTGTAAGATAATTTTTAACAGTGCACTTTGAATCTCCATGTGGGGAAAAAGGCAGTATCTTCAAAATGCACCCGTCAGACCATATTAAACATCAAGTGGATGACATAAAAATTTGGGCAAAACAGTCAGTGAAGGACTTTATTGGACCTTTTTCTAATGAAATGGAAAAGCGTTAGGAGCAAAAAGACAACATATGTGAAGGTCCCAGTATACACTCGGGGACCACATTCACAATCGCTTGCCAGTGATGCACATTACGAAAAGGGCGAAATATGTGTTAGTGCTGCGCCCAAAAGTGCATGTGATCATGATGGGATCCATTCGCTAAAACTTTCATTTTGAAAAGGTCTTAGCTAATTGAATACTGCTCTTTTTCCATTATCTTGATATTGATTAATGGATTTTTGTATATGATTTTGTAATTTTCTCAGTTGACCAAGGGGCAGGATTATGCATTCTTTCCAAGGGACGGCAGACATAAAACTGTTGTTGTTCATTTTACAAGAACTCAAAAGTTCATGTGCAAATTAACAAATTATGTAAGAGGCAGAATTCAAAGGAACAGTCGTAATTATCATTGGTGGTGTTAGCGTATTCATCCTTAGCAGATAGTCTTGAATGGCATTGGAATAAGTGACAGGTTACATTACAATGCATGACCATTGGTTTTGTGTCAGGAAAAAATATTACTGTTGTGTAGATTATGTGTAAATGAATATGGGTTCAACTGAAATGGAGAACATTTTTTGGCTCATAACTTCCAAACCAAATTTAGGCACTAAGATTCACTAGGTAAAGAGAAAAATTGTTAGCTTTTTTGTTTGGGACCCACGCCCAAAATATTAAACACTAGATATCGCATAAAATATGATGTTAACCAATGTTGCATTTGCACTGACACTCATTTGATGCTCATATGATACACACGCATGCACGCACACACACACACAAATTAAAAAACCCCCTTAAAAAAAAAAAAAAAAAAATACCTACACACATATACACACATACACACTAATAAACCACACACACAAAAAGAGCAACTGAAAGTTCTTGGTGGCCATGCTTAGTTATCAGTCCTTTTATTCAGGTGCACATTGTGCTTTGGGACTACTATCTTCCCAAGATGTGTGTGTTTTCAGGGTATAGATTTCAAAGCCTATTACTAAGCCCAGAGGTGTACTGCACCCATTGCGTGTGAATGCTTCATTCACACTACATCATTTCCAGTGTGTATGGTGCTGCTCTATTTCACCTGCTTTCTCGTACATTTTGGCTGTGAAACACCTTTTCCTAACACATGTTAGGGGGGGGATTATTAAACCATTTTGCAGTTGTAGCCTCTTGACAATCCACCATTTGTTCTACCTTCAGTGATGTCTGTTAGAAAGTTTTGATGTATCATGAGTAGTGTGAAGGAACCTCGTGGGACCTAAGTCTTTTTGCTCTATTCAGGAATATTTTTAATCATTTAATGAATGTGACATTTATGGTTCATTCACATACTCAAAGCAGCAGCACATTTGGTGAATGAAAGTTGGAATTTTGGAAATTGGATAATATCCTGAAAAGTCTCATTGGATTTGGTTTGTTGCAAAGCTTGTATACAGTCTTAAAATGCTCATGTGGAGAAATACTTAATTATAGCTTAAGAGAGAAAATGGATGCATTGTCTTAACAATAATTTAGGACTAGAAATAGGTACAGGATTGGAGTAGTTTACCTGCCTTGGGTTACATATATGGCTAAATGAAAAGTGAGTTTGTTTCCTGTAGACATCCTGAAGCAAAGATTCATTTAAACAAAATAGTCATGATAGTCAAATTAGGTAATAAGATTTTGTGTGTAGGTCAGTACTGTGTTATATGACCTGACCTAATATGAGCAGTACATTTAAGTGCCACTAGGCCACAATTCTTATTAAAATTCAATGTGATCTTTAACCTAATTTCCAAGCACTGTATGGCATAAAATGACATGCATGGACTGTATTCACCTGGCCAAAAAAACAAAACTGCTGTCCAGTCAATTAGCTTAGACCCTCGGTTTTTAATTAACATTAGAGAAGGTAGAGGTGTCGGGAAAAAATCGTGAAAGAAAAGTTTTTATTCACGAAATTACCCAACACAATTTTTAAATTTCAAAACATATGGATGGAATTTTATCTACAAATCTATTGAAATTTGACCTTTTTCACCTCAAAGTTGCAAATGATCTATCCAACGTCTGATATCATTAACAAATGACGTGTGAGGTGGTCTTTGGTATTATACATATGAGGTAGGAAGCGACTATCGATGTAGCGATACCCATTGCGATCAAAATCGGTGGATCAGAAGACCTTGTGTCATCTTCTCTTAAAAGGACATAATACAAAGAATGTATTGTATTTGTATTTTTGCCCAGGAATAAAATCCTGGGAATAAAATAGATGTTATTTATACATTACAAGAATTGTTCATGATATCGATCAATGTCTTCTACTGTCAAAGAGCGATGCAACATTTTACACACCTATCTTATAAATGGAACATTCCTGAAAAAGTTTATGCTCATTACGAATATTCGGCTGGTTCTGATTCTTTGCTGATTGATGGCCAAAAATCGCCGAAATTGAATAGAATTGGGTGTGAAGAATACTTTTCAGCATGCACCTTCAAAATCTTGTTGGGTAATGAGATGAATACCAACTTTTCTTTCACGATTTTTTCCCGACACCAATACCTTCTCTAATATTAATTAAAGCAATTGGTATGCAACATTCACACACATTGATTAAAGAAGCTACTTAATACTTGAGGCTGGGTGAGCAATAACTTTTCTTCCTCTAAAGATGGCAGAGAAATGAAATAATCATTATTTTGATCTGGAATTAAACCCGGGTCTCCTGCTTGTCTTTCATGTAAGCGGGAAGCAAGTCATGTTTGGATATTTAAGCCTGGAGTTAATATTTTGGTCCCACAACCATGTTTTGGAGTACATGATCATGCAGATGGATGTCTGGGTGCATGAATGGATGGCTACATATAGGGGTCAACCGAAATGACTTTTGTCTTCCGATCTGATAACTGATATTACATTTTTAATATCGGCCGATATCCGATCCGATATTTGTTGAGTGTTTATATTGTAATAAAAAAATATTGCTCTTGAATATCAGTATCAAAATAATTTCAAAAGTAATAACAAACATCTAAGTTCTGTCTACTGGGATGGTACTACAGTTTGACATTAATAACTATTTTCCAAGCTGTTAATCTGACTAAACATGGAAAACATTAAACAAATGACACAATATTGCTGCTTTACATTGATTACCAATGTTATTGATCTAGTTCAACAATTCACATACAGGCCTGAAATTCGTCGGAGTCTGCAAGAACCTATTCAGGTTCTCGCAAGGACCTTTGCGAGAACCTTAGAACCTTCAAGTTCTCCGCTTTTAAGTTCTCATAGAAGGAGTTTGCGAGACCTAACAAAAAACCATTCTTATTATTATTGAAATAAAAGAAATGGGCACGTACTAGTCTTAAATAACACTAAAGGAACTCATTCCCGCATAACGCGCGCCCTGGAAGGAATTTTTATTTAAGACTTTTTCGAATTTTCAAAAATCTTCATTTGATATTTATCGGTATACTATCACTGGGATCTATGTTTTTTCCTCAATGTGCATATTCGTTGGCCTAAAATTATTATGAAAAAAATTGCTGAACATGACATTACTTACACATGAAATCAGGGTTTTGTATTGTTTTTTTTATCACTGCACGTCGTTTGCGCGCAAAAAATTGGCGAATTTTGGGTTAATCACGATTTTGTTGGTCCTCGCGAATTTTCATTCACACGGTTTTTGTAAAAACACCTTTTTTAACTATTAAGTTGCATAAACAAAACAACAAACGAATTAGTAAAATCATCTTATGCAAACGTCGGCGAAAATTGATTACTCACCAAGCTTCCAATTAGTGCAAAATATAGTCCAAATGTATTTATACATCATAGCGTAGAACCCTACCTCTAACCTTGATTCGTTGAACAAGGATGACCCGACCTATTTCCATTGTGAAGCTCATGATATGGTTGCGCTTCGGTGCATTAAACAATAATATTGACGCATGCTATCAAAGCTTTCAACGCGCGGTATCGGGTCTTTGTTCATAATTGGTTTATTCATGGATAATCTCTTCGGAATTAAACAAATTCGGACTTCGGTAGGAATGCGGAAGAGATGAAATAACAACTTCATACACTGGACACTTATTCAGGGGCAAGAGTGGAAAACCCGTCACGTCATCCGGGGCCGGGGATTCCCCATGCCCACTGGGATTCCCACGTGCGAAAGTAAATTATTCTCGGTTATGTACATACATGCAAACGCCTCAGCCCGCGGAAGTGCCATCTACATCTGATTCAAATATTTTATTCAGAATAAGAAGGGAAAAATAACAGGTGATAATGATGTGCTTCTTGACATTTTCAGCCGAGAAAAGAGTAAGAAATAGGATGTAATTTTGGAAGTTTGAGCAATGTTTTTGCAAAGACTTCTTCGTGTTCCTGGTTGACTAGCAGGGCAAACATTCGGAAACACATTTTCGTGAATTTTGACTTTAAAAATAGTGCATTTTCGCGCATTTCAAAATATGGGCCGCGCATTTTGCGGTTTTAAATCGCGCAAAACTCTGGTGCCTATTTTTATCGTTTGATCATTGTTGATTGGCACAAATTTTGCGCGAACCCGTTTTGGTTCTCGCAAGTGTAATTTTGGGCGAACCTTCAGGCGAACCGGTTCGCGGGTTCGCGTCGAATTTCCGGCCCTGATTCATGGAATATCAAAAAAGGAAAAAGTTAACAGCTGGAAGAAAATTGACAGTACCTTATACTTGTTTGTAGTTGGATAATTTCCTTGGATCAACCTTATATTTACCCATTGCATTAACCATGGGAAATTATGAGGTTGATTCAAAGAAATTATAAAACTACAAAGAAGTGTATGGTACTGTAATTTTTTTTAACAGCTATTTGGCTTTTCTTCTTTTTTTAGCTGTATAGGGGTTATTCTTT
>JAMKCH010007397.1:0-61914 GCA_023653785.1 Ophioderma brevispina | reverse complement strand
GGGAAACATCCAATGGGAATGTGAGCAATGCTATTCCATGGATACTGTTAAACACTTTTATTTGAATGTAAAAAGTAAGATTTGCAAAGGAGATATCTGATTGAGGATACCCAGGAATTGGGGTCTGATTGTTATCTTTACAGACTTTATTGGGTGGAAAGAATCCTCCTATTGCTGCTGTTATGAGATATGTTAAGCAATGTGAATTGAATATTTAGGTTGGTGGTTTTTTTTTTTTTTTTTTTTTGCAGTGTTTTTTTTGTTTATTAAGCAGTGGTTGAATAAACTACCTAAGTCCAATTGTACTAACCTCCACATGCCTTTTCTTTTATTTGGTTTTCTTTTATACTTATTTATTATTTTATCTTACCTGGTTAGTTAACAAAGGCTTAGTTTTGGCGTACATAACTTTTTTGTTGAAAGCGCCATTCCATCTAACAAGCCACACCAAACCAAACCAAAAGTAGATGAATCAGATTATTGATTGTATTGGCGACCATATTGAATCGTATTTTAATTGGCCACAATGGGCGTTTTGACTAAACACAACTTTTGATGAGTTTTAGTGTTTTGGTGGCTATTTTGAATTTTTGCATTTCTCAGAAACTGCTCAAGGTTTTTCGTCTGGCCACCCTCGGATTCATATTTCAGCAGGAAAAACTGGTATAGAAACCTTTAAAAACATCATGTATTTATATAATAGTAACCATGATAACACTTGTAAGGTCACTTGGTCTGTAGCCTGGACTTTGCCTCATTTAAAAAATTCATGTAGATTGTCGATACCAATACGGGTTTCTGGCCAGTAAGGTACGTCTAATTTTAACATGTAAATTTCCCAATACATGATGTTTCAAAAAAGCACGAAAGAAATTTTGTAACGTGTTAGAAAATCAAAGTCTTTTTTCAAAGTATCAATGATAGCGCGCTAAAATATTTCAACTGTGCAATGGGTTTTTCATGATGGAATAATAAGTACACATAAATTGTTTTGGCAACCGGCTTTTCAAATCTGAAATCATAGCACGCAGTTGTGCTAAATACCAGCTTTCTGTCTTGTGTCAGGGCAGGGGGGGGGGGGCTAGGACACGATCTGCCTCGATTTGGGCATTGGGGATTTCCATGCCTAAGAAAAATGATGCTCCGTGGACAAGTCTGTTTTGCTGACTTTATTGTTCAGTTGACCATATCTTGAGAACACTCAACCAAAATGAACATTAACGTTAACATTTTTTTCAGGCAAGATGCTCAATTACCATTTCTTTTATGACTAAAATAAATCCACATATTCAAATTTAAAAAGGGGGGAAAATATCACTTTCATTTTGGGTCAAATTTTTTATTGGTCACCCTGTACATTGATCGCCATACTACTCACGCATTTAGTTTCATACTGCACAGTTCTAGATAACACACATTTTGATGATTTAATTAAGTTCCTTTCTTAAGAAAAATAATACAAGCGGCAAAACGCCTTAAGTAAAATCAGTAATGTAATTCAATAAAAGTGTGATAGGTGGACCTTGTAAAGGTTATGGTCAACGAAAAAATTTAATGAAATATCCGCGTGTGCTGTGGCCCTGGTGGGCATTATATTTTGTATTGTTCCATTTCAAAGTAACCTTGAAGAGCTGTGGAAATCTATTGTGTAATGTATTGCCGAAAGTGAAGTGCATTACAGTGTGCAGCGTAGCCTCTTCATATCTATTTGATATTGACCAGATCTCCTGTACATTAGATATGGTCATTCAATAAATTTAGGTCCTAATGGACTTGCTACACTACCCCTTTTACTATGTGGCATTATGTTTGTTTAGAATAACAATACGATCTAGTGTGCAAACAAATTCCAGTTTTAAATTACAGCATTTGTATCTCTAATTTTTAGAATACATAATATGAACATTGAGCTCAATAACTTTTGATTGTATGTATAACATAAGATGTCGTTCCCGTGTAATTTGGGACACGAGCTCTTTGACACGAGATAAAATGTCTAATCGTTATTGGTTTCGATGTGCACCAAAACCTTGAAAGTATTATGGTATATTGTTCCGATTTATTATATTAAAGCAAACACATAAGAATGTGTAAACAAAACCCACAATTTTGGTGGCCTCTTTTTCACGTTCATTAGGAAGCCAATGTTTTGAGGAACTGAGAAATGAAAGTAAATTGATATTATAAAGGGCATTGTAATTGATGGCATACGTATTCGTGCTATATATGATATTTTTTTTTCAGTTTTGAATATCATGTTCCCTGTGGTTCTTTTTGTAGACACTAAATGGTGTATCGCTAGAAAACATTGTTTTAAAATGCAGCCGTACTGTACCCAACTGGCCTCGTATACAAAGGTTCCCGATTGTATTCCGTACATGACACTTTGTCATGGGGGACATTCAGTTCTTTACACCGGCAAGGCCCAATAACAAACTTGAATTATTGCCAAGTGTTATAATTACCTTGTATACCAGTGATTTCACTAAGCAAACATCCGCCCAATGGACAGGCTGCCTTGATTTTGCAGTTAGTTGTTTTTGTTTTGGGGTCATTTACCTGGAGATCGTGGAAAGCGTGAAAGCGATATGTATATATAAAGCTATATAGCTAGATATGCTTTTAAGGTTCCATTAGCTTTTCTACAGGCTTGGAATTTAATCTACACCGTTCTTTTCATATGGCTTTCAAAAATCTGAAATAACATGCATCTGTTATTTGCTTACTGCCTTTCTTTGACAATGCAATCAGCGATGCATTAGCACAAACTGCTTTAATAGGTGGAAGATAATAAAGTGAGAACAAAAATACTTCATCAGTTCTGAAATGGACTCACTCTTTGGCAGCAGTTCTTTATGGAATTTGGGAGATTTTTTTCCAATGAGCAAATAGCAGGATAAGGTAATGTGATAAAATATATTTTAAAATATTTAATGTTGATGATAATGCGATAATGATATATACAGTATCAATAATATTAATAATAATGTAAACTTATTGTGCGCCGTCATCCCTCAAAAAGATGCACATGGCGCAGGGACACAAGAACAACCATAAATACAAATAATCAACTAAAATGAAAGAAATTATAGGTTTGGCATGATCACCAGCACTGGACAGGACAAGAGCAATAATAAAAGGCGAGCAGTGCAGGTTAGAATGCTTTGTCATCATTATAACGATGAATTCAAGTACATGAATATGTAACAAAAGTAATCAAATGAATGTCCTAAGCATTCATTTGAAAGAATTCAGTGAAAAAGCTGTTTTTATAAAGTCTGGAAGTCGATTCTAAAGAAATGGACCAGCAAAGACAAAGGAACGGTTTACCAATCAATTAAACTACCGTGGTACAGAGAGTAGATAGATACATGTTTGCAGATCGTAAATCACGGGTTGGTTTATATGGCAAAAGAAGATCAGAGATGTAAAAAGGAGCCACATCATTGGTTGAGCGGTAAACATAAACAAGTATTTTAAAGGCAATCCTGTGATGAATAGATAACCAGTGCAGTTCCTTTAGAACGGGTGTAATATACTCCGTTGGTTTTATGCGAGCAGCAATATTTAGTAAGCGTTTGATCTGAGTATCTGGAAGTCCAGAAGGAAATGTCCTATGTCTAGACGTGCAGTAACGAGTTGTTCAGTGGTATGATGATTGAGATACTTCCGAGTATTCAATGCTTCTTAGATGAAAAGACGAAGGTACATGTATTATGAAATATGTTCAATTATTTTTTACAGTTTATTGATGGTTTAGTCAATGCTGGGATGGTCAGTGGCACCGCTATTAGATTATAAGTTATCATTATAAATTGTTTCTCATTCAATACCCCATTCAGCAACTTCCTTGGGAAAGTGATTGTTTCTTGTTGCCTCAGTGTTCTTCTTCTTTCTGAGCATCGTTTTCCTACAGAGTGGTCTAAAAAACGTTTACTCTTTTTCGTCTGCAAATTTCTCAAAAGTGGGTAGACATATCAAAATAGTTTGAGCGTATCTATTCACTTCATTATCTTGTTGGAATCTGGTGAAAACGGCGTTGAAAATAAAGCTGAAATGACAAAATGGCCGCCACCTACAGAAAAAAGGTCAAATCACTTTGCACTCAAGTAAGTCTATGGTAGTCTGTTGGCGGTCACGAATTTTTACTTTAAATTTGACCAAAAAAGATGGATACACACAGAACAAAGTATAAGAAACCACAAAGGTAAGAATTTAAGGCATTTGCCCGTGTGTGCACAAGGGGTTTGACTATTTCTATACACGGCCGCTATTTTGTTATTGAGCTTTGTTTCCATGCCATGTTTCTCCAATGCCTTATGTACCACACACTTTTAAGAAATTCGCAGACATAAAAGTGTAAACCCTTTGCACTCTGTACATGTTCCTTTTCAATCTGCCGCAAATCGCAGTATTGAGAGTGCCCTATTACATGTCAAGATTCAAGTTTTCAAGATTCAATTTATTCAGCATTACATATCGTACGTGACAGAAATGTATAATACAGTATAATATCACTTGTCAAGCCACTGAACAATCAGTACATTTCTCCATTGGATATAGGTAACGCTCTTCCGCGTGGACTTTTAAACTTTTAAACTAATTTGTACTAAACAAATTCAGCGTTTTCAGTTGATCAAAGATATACAGCTGCACGTCTCATTTCTCAACACCCCAGCTCCAGTCACATGACATCAACCCTGGCTAAATTCAAGTACATTCCGAGTACTCTACTCGAAATGTACTTGTAGAATGTAGAACTAAATTTCTGTATGTGCAGATTTGGAAAACTCATCCAAGTATATACATTTCAGGTACACTAATGCAAAGTGCTCAAAATGTACTAGATTATAATCACTCTACTTGTTCACTTAGAAATGTGTAGATAATTTTCGATACATTTCGATAACATTGTACTCGGAATGTACTAGAAACGTAATCGAAGTATACTATAAATGTACTCCTCATACCAGTTTTCTGTTCAAAGTGTGTATCTTTGGAATGTTTGCAGAAAAGGGTATTTAGAAATGTCTAGATAAAAAAAAGCAAACAATGAGCACAATGTGCTCGACCAGTAATATTCGAATTTGTTCCCCAGAAATGTCAGGTGAAAAGGGGACATTTCGAGCACACTGTAATGGAAATGTACTGCAAACGTACTATTTTCTTGTTCCCAAATTCCCATCTTACGAACGTCTATAGAAAAGAAAAAATAGTTCTCAGGAAGATATGTATGCAAAAGGGGCAGACATTTAAGGGTAGTGCCTTTTAAGCATGTTGTTATATGATGAATATATTTTTCACCTTTTTTTTACTTTTACAAATACTTTGTCAAACCGAATGTCTCCACTCCAACGCAGTATTTTTTCCGATGGTGCCCTGAACATGTATACCTTTTTGGTCCTGTTCCAGAAGTTTAGGAGCGCTGTGCCGTTCCCTACAAGTGCAAAATATGGTATTATTAAATGTTTAACATGGAAAGTAAAGTTAGGTTTTGGACCTTTTTATGAAATGTCTGTATGTGGTTAAAATCACTTTATTTTTGCATATTTTTTATAGATGCATAATGAAGAGCCGTCACTTTAACATTGCGAAAGAAGTTGTAATCTCAGCCGGTATTCTGTACATTATTTCACATGTAGTTGCAGGTAATATAAATGGTGAATCTTTTTGTAAGGAAAAAATATGAACTATTGCATTCATTACCGTACTACTACACTGTTTGAAATCACCGTAAACCTAAATGGAAAACTGACTCAACAGCTTCACAGTATAGAGACACATTGTAATAGAAACACACACTCATAGATCCGCAATGTTATAGAATAAACACAAAGTCATAAGACGCAATTATTATAAGTCATATACCTAAAATATATAGATCCATATATTTTGATTGGTTAATGAACCCAAAATGAAATATGCCTGGGTAAAGAGGTTACAGAGTTTCTAAGCTATAATTAGGACACATCTTCTCAGGATAAAGACTGCCGTCGGACTATCCATCATTATTTTTAGTGTACGGATTTGAAACTGGTGTAAGAGATGAATATACTCCGGCGAAACAGAGTCGGGTCAGGGATTACAATTTCTGACTGGTGGGAGCAGACTATCGCATTTTGTTTCCCTTTTCCTAACAGTGCTGGAACCAAACAAGAGCAAACGAAATGGTCTGATCGCAACAAAATCAGGAATCAATGCTTTGACCTTGTAATGATATAATAATTATAATATAACCAGTTTTTAGTCCCCGTAAAAAGGTCTCAAGGCGGTTGCCAATTATTATTATTATTATTAGCGCAGCCTCAAGAAATCGTCACAATCATTTTCGCTCATTGAGGTGGCTGCTCAATACAATGCCTTACAAGCCACAGCCCCTATCATCGCAGTTAATTGTAATATTCCCCATGATGAAGGCCTGAAAGGAATCGTTGGAGCAGCTGATATGACGTGAAATAAGACGTGAAGATATTTGACGGCAATGACAACCAATCTGCAGGCAGTGGAAAAGTTGCTGAGTGCGAAGCTCGATGAAATGCTAGGGAAATTCTACGCATCTTGCCGACAGAAAAATGGCACTTTGTATAGCATGAAGTTAATGATGGTGATCCGTTTTGGACAATGTCACCTCCTCAACACAAAAAATGAGATCATAGGTCATGAAGATTTTCGTAATTCTTCAAGAGTTTTTAAATGTTTCGCAGCGACCTTTAAGCAGCAAAGTAAGGGTATGGTAAAGCGCAAGAATCCCATATCACCAGGAGACATGACCTTAATAACTGGATTTGTCAGCTGGAATAACAATGCTAACAATAGTGAGCACGATGAGGAACTTGCTGAAGTTGCTGCACAGCTGTTTGACCCCGTGCAAATTGTCTCTTTTATTTTTAGAGCAATTTTAAGCAATGGCGACACAATTTTGACAACTGATATAAGTAGGGACATGCAAGACCTATTACCTCCGCAAAAATCCATTGCGGGAATCTTGCCATATAGGCCTACAAAGGTCATAATTTGTATGTTATAGCGCCCTCTATATGCCTATTTCCCATAGAAAGACGTGTAAAAACTAGATTTTTATGAAAAATCATATTTGCCCGCAATGAAATTTCATCAAATTTACACAGGATGTAGTTAGTGGCATAAATACTTCAACTCAAAAGTGTGTCGCCATTGATATTTTTTGTTTTATTCTCGTTTTGTCATAATAAATGAGACTCAAACAGCTGTGGCTGACCTTGAGCTGATAATGCTCAACAATAGTGTACAAACAATGCTAACAATAGTGAGCACGATGAGGAACTTGCTGAAGTTGCTGACCTTGAGCTGATACCAGGGGCGGACTGGCGTGGGGGCGATTCGGCGTTTGCCGCCCGGGCCGCTCCGTTCAGGGCCGCTTTGGGACGAAGAAAAAAAAAAGAAAAGAAAAAAGACCAAAGAGGGAAAATCTAAATGGAGTAAAAACAACAAAATTACACTTTTGAAATTGAATCTTGTGTTCTAGTGTACCAATTTTAAAAAAGAAAAAAATAACATACGTTTAGAATAAAGCTTCATGAATATCCTGATACCAGTTTTTAATGACCTTGCACGGCCGCACAGTGGACAATTAACAAGAGCAAGTGCAGATATAATTCAGTATGATTAGGACAAGCATAAAAGGATTTGAACCAGTTTGTTGTCAAGAATTGTCAGAGCCATAAGTATCGTCGTGTAGGATATTTTGTAAATTCAACATTTATCAGGGGTTCGGGTTAGCGCAGTGGGTCTTCCTTCGTTTCGCAACGCAACACTGTGGCCCCAAGTTCGACCCTCGGTCGGGCCTGCGATTTCATGTGCGTTTGGTTCCCAGTCGATACTTGGCCTCGTATAGGTTTTCTCCGGGTACTCCGGTTTCCTCCTACTTCTACAACTTCTAAAACTGGGCTTTCTTCCCTAACGTGTATATGATAAAAAAGTGAATTGAAATAAAGTATGTGTGTGACACTAATATGACACAATAGTGTTGATGTGTCGTTTAAATACTAATACCTTCTCCTCCTCCTCAACATGACTCAGCTCACACCCGAGTAAAGGGCCTACATGTTAAGCGAGTTCCATCGTGCCCAAAGTGTTGCAGTTGTGAATAACTTTCGCCTGTCATTTCCTAATGCAAGATGCCAGAGTCGGCCCACTGTGTGTGGAAACGTTTGCAAATACAAAGCCACAGGAACAAGGTTCAACCTAATCAGAGGGCATTCTAGACGTACTTGGACTGGAAGGTCAGCGGAAAATATCCAAGCTATCCAAATCCAAAATGCTCTCCAACAGCAGTGTAAACTGAATGGCCCAGAACTATAGGTCTCGACGAAATGATCTGGGATTGCCTGAAAGTAAATTCAATCGGTACACGCGCTTTGACTTATAATGGCATCCGTATCAAACGATACGGAGGCATAAAATTCTGCAAAGGGGCAATGCAAGACACACAAATGTTTTGAGTGGCTGCTTGGAAGACTTCCTCGCTTTCTCGAAAACATGTGCATCGGCAATGAAAATGCCTTTTGCCTAAATGGCTCAATCAGCACCCGCAATGTCAGGCAGTATGTACCACGTTTTAAGGCCCCTTGACTCTGCCTTTAAAAACTTACAGTGTGGACTGGCCTTGTTGGAAACGGTGGTTTTATTGGCCCCTTCTCTTTTCGCCGAAACGTCGATGGAGAAGTATATCTTGCAGTGATAGATGCCCAGGTTGTGCTTGTCCTTGAGGAAGAATTGTTGAGATTCCGGTGCCAGCAGAACGAACAATTGGTGGGCACAGGACGGTGCTCCTGCACATCGAACAAGATTATGACAGCTCTTTTGCAACAGTTATTTGGAAATGGAAACAGAGTGGTGGTCTTAAACCATGAGTTAGAATGGCACCAAAATCAGCAGACTAATGAGACTTGACACGCCCACGGACTTCTTTTTATGGGGCTTTGAACTCATCCGGCAAGTCTGGATGAACTTCAACAGGGAATTGTCCGTGAGGTGGATATCCTCAAGCAGGATAATTCGGCGGGCAGTAGCAAATGTTTTGATCGTAGTGGGGGCCACGTTGAGGTACACAAGTGCATGTTAAAACATTGCATTAATGTGGTGCACCAGAATACAAGATTCAGTTTCAAAAGTGTCAAGTTGTTTTTTTTTTTACTTTTTACTCACACTGTAGCACTCAGTTTTGAACCAGTGGGGCTTGAACTTCATTTACGTTAGTAATTGAAGTGTGTCTTTCTGTTAGTTGGTGCGTCTTTCTGTTACGGTGCTAATCAAAGTGGAGGGATATCGGTCCAAAAGTTACAAACAAGTGCACGCCAGCTGCAGAAGAGCGAGCCAAGAACGCGAACAATGCAAGCGTGGTAATTTAAACTCCTTAAAAATACTAAAAACACATTTTAGGGGCTTCCGCCAAAACCCACTAAAGGGGTCCTACTAAGATGGACTCACCCGTTCAACGGTTCGCTCGCTTCGCTCGCTACGCTTTCACGGTCTCAGATAGGGCCGGTTAATTAACTTTGCCGCGGCCGCTACAAACTCCCAGTCCGCCCCTGGCTGATACTCCAAGACATGACAGATTCTCCTGACGGTCGCTGTGAACATCAACACAACAAGCAGCAAAACGGCAGAAAACAAACCAACCACATTTAACTACCATTGTGTGGTAAATACCTACACGTAGAAACAGCCACAAAACGTTGTAAATATGTTGTCCATGTGGCCTTGTTATCTGAAAACAGTTGCAATTACAAAGCAATTTGAAGCTGCTATTTCTTTCGGACTTTTCAAAAGATTTGCTTTGGAATTTGAATTTTAATTGAAGTTGAACTATCGGAATTTAACCTGTTTTCCTTCGCGGTTTGCTCTTGAAATTCGGATTGTTTAGTTGGAACACTTGGACCCCGGAGAACTATTCGGTAAGTTACACTCGGTGATCTCAAATACATACTCTCTTACGCCTCGGCGCAGAGTATAACTTGGAGACCACCCTGGGCCTATGTCTAACCATGCCCCCTTATAGCAGTCAATAATTGCACACTATGAGTTTGTGTTTCTATAACTTTGTATCTCCTTCCAATATAATAATAATAATATTTATTTGAGTTACTAATTAAAAGCATGAGGCAAAATAGTAACTCAGGAAAGAAAAATGGGCTGCACAGCCCGAACACAATGATGTGGATTTCTTTTCTTTGCAAAACAAAGATATACATGTACACACATACACTGTTAAAAATGTTCCTAATTTACCAGACTTTACCTTTTAAATTACGGTAAACCCCAATTATTCAATAATCTTTACGCTTTATTACCTATACCTAACATAAAATTACAATTTTGGAAGAAGAAAAATGTAAATAAACAGGGGCTAAAAAATAATACAACACATTTTGAAAAAAAGTAGTATTTATACGCTGACCGTTATCATATTTTCCGTAATATTACGTTCTTTTGTAACTTACTTGTTTTTAATGTAAGAATACAAACTATGAAAATCGTTTTACCTATAAAATGTGTTGAATAACGTCGTTAGTTAAGTCATTAAAAAAATGCAAAATGCTTATTTTCCATCATTTTTAAATGTTTTTAAAAACTCTTGCCTCCTTTTTGTATTATATTGAGGTTCATTTGAAAAATTAGTCCACAACACACACACACACCACCACACACACACACACACACAATATATATATAATATATATATATATATATATATATATATTTGACTTTAGCATCTGTTATCAGTAAAGTCATGTAGTGTAGTGGATAAGGTTTAGGACTTGTAATCTTAAGGACCGGGTTCGAATCTATGTAATGTACATGTATAAGTTTATTCATATGATGATTACGTAATTGGTGACATTAGAATGTGTTCATTACCATATAAAACAAAGTGTGTAAACTGGTTTAAATCTTTATTTCTTCACGTTTTCCCTTTGTTATTGTCTTTTTTTCTCAAAATTGTTTGCCTGAAATATATAACTTTTTTACAACCACGTGGTAACGTAAATACAACGTTTGTAGGATGCAATAGGTACAACGTGAACTTTGGTCATAGGATTGTATTAACGTTTTAATTCTTAATATTGTTTAAACAAGTCAAAAACCAACAATAACGTTGAAGCTGAGATTTTACGCCTTTATTTTACGTTTCCTGCAATGGTTTCGTATTTTTACGGCTCCAGTTATTTTACGTTCTGCATGTAGTGAGTCCCAGCTGCCAGTCAAATGCCTGTTTTTTTACAAGTTTATTTTTAACAGTGTACATACATAAATATAGCCTTAAGTTTGTGTTTGGGCTCTATGGCTTTGTGTTTCTAAAACATTGAGTTTCTGTGACTTTGTGTTTCGATAACACTGCTTCTGTATGACTTTGAGTATGTAGCACTGTGTCGCCATTACACACGTTACACAAACTGTCTAAATATCTATACAGACCGAGTGCCACATGCATAATTCTTTGTGTTAAAGTAAAACCATTTGTTTACATTTTATCATTACAAACTGTGCTGTTGAGTTGGAAAGTGTTTGACTGAAAGACTTCTTTTTGTTTAAGCGTCACCGTGCTTCTCCTGGGAAACGTCATGTAATGATGGTACCTGTATCTCTGCAAGGTACCTATGCGACGGTGATAACGACTGTCCAGACGGATCCGATGAGGGTGTCATCGCTGGGTGCGACCCTACTTTGTATATGTATCACGGTGAGAATTAAAGAAAATCAACATTATATAATATATCGTCATGTGAGTGCAACAAAGTCGTAACTGACATTTTTGGCGAAATTTAGTTATTTGTATAATATGAAAAAAGGAAGTAAAAAAATCCCAATTTTTTTGTGAAAAGAGCAATTTCATTTTTTACCAAATTTATGCTAATTTATGCTAATTTTGGCACAAAAAATTAAAAACATCAAAATTTGTAGTTACGACCTTTTCCACTGAATATTACGCTCAATACTTAATTTACAAAGGTAAATGAATACGCATAATCTAACATATATTTCAAGTATAAGGCTCAATTTATTGCAGAGCTATTAGGCTAAATAGGCCTAATTAGGTGTTGAAAAATCGTTAAATCTCGAGGGTCCATACACACCCCCACATACAAAATCCAATCCGATTAAGAAATGGATTTAACAACTGCAAATTTATTTTAGCTAATATTCATGAATTCTTACTTAATAAAATAGACGTAGTGCGTTGGAAAAGTTAACAATCACATCCGTCGCACCAAATATTATGCAAATCGACGAATATGTTCATTACATAGTGACGGATGTAACGGGATGTTGAATTTTCCCTATAGTAAAGCGTTATTCAGCATCCATCATGGAAAACAACAATCGGCGTATTCCGAACATACGTCATACCAACGTGCGTCATCACAAATATGCTCAATTTGGTTTATTACATAATGACGGGTGTTGAGTGGATTGCCTAGATTCACCGCTTTTAACTGTAAATATAATATAAATTTCTAGTAACAGTAATATTTTTAAATTAATTTTCCTTGTGCCAGTTAATAAAACAAGCTTTCGTTTTCGCGCGTATTCAAGCGTATTACAAAATATTTTCAGAAAATGTGCTAGTGCCGCGTAAAATATCCGAAACCCTGTGGTGGAAATACTACGAGTATAATAGATAACCTGTGTAAAACTTGAGCATCTCTGGAATACAATTGCAGTCATGTAATGTGGCTCTCTTGTCCTATGGATTGGCTGCCTATTACATAGGATCTAGACTTCATCGATTTCAGCAGCCTACGGGAATATGCCGAATAAATATTAGATCGAACCACAATTACATTCTTCATTTAAGACTCAGATTTCATCTACTTTGTAGCTTGCAAAATTAGTTTTTTGCAGTACACTATGCGAATATGCGTTTTTCGACCTTTAACCCCTAACCAGGATCCGTGCTAGGCAATTCCATGGGCCTCATACACCATGGATTTTAGCGAAAAAGATTGGCAATTATTGACCTCCCGTCGGCAAACTTGTGTGGGCAGATCAACTGATATCGGGTTGCAGTTTCATTGAAGAACGACCTCGAGGCTCTGGTCAAAATTGCTATGTCTAGCTAGCTTTCAGCAATGATTCAACTTCACTGAGCTAAAACAATGGAACCGCTGAAGCGAATCTGGGCTAGAAGTAGGCTTAAGTCCGGGTTAAGTGTTCAGTTCTGAATTTCGGTCAATTTGATCAGTCGGTCCGTTGGTGTGGGGTTATTCTTCTGTCATATGGAAGTCCTTCTTGAAATCTTTCTGTCCTATCCTCTGTAAGCACTTCATTTATAATACGAATAGAGTACACGTTTTGTGTTTTTTGCTGTTTTTTTTTCACCGGACTCATATTCCACTTACAACGGTAAAGAATAAGGCACTCGATTCAGTTGGCTATTCACACAACATTAGTTTAACGCTTTATTCCGTTGTCGTATATGGAGCCTAGACTATGTCCTTTTACATCGGGATGATCCCTTACTTATTTCGATAAAGTCTGCAACTTTCTACGTGCTAAAGAATGACTCCTCTGATACACGGGACCAACAGCTTTACATGACTTTCCGAACCATGAGGTGCCGGACACCCATTGCATACACCTGCACAGTCTATGCAATGAGTGGGAACGAGGGGAGACTCCACATTCACTCTGACACGCGATTATGCAATTTATAACCTTAGAGGAACTATTTGAGTATGACCAAGAAACCCGACTCTCGACGGTTTAGCCACCTCGTCCTCCATTGAGCTGTATAGTTTTCTTTATTTGCCGCATTCTATATTTTTGCTTACAGTGCGATTTCTTTTTAATGTATTACCGTTATATTTATGATATAACATACTCATAAAAAATCTTAATGGTTATTCTCCACACCTTCCGTGCAAACAAATGTTTTTTAAATACTGTTTTTGTTGTAACGCAAGCAGAAAAGATAAAAACATCGATAAATGTGAGAAATATGGTTTGTCATTGAATACATATTTTTTTAAAAAGAAAACCTTAATATTCTCTTTGCATCAAAGAGGCCGATTTTGACACCGACCAAAGTTACTCTTATATATCAGTCAGCTCGTGGACATAATCTTTCTTTTTTTTCTACAGACATTTGCTCTTTTGAACCTCTTTATGTGTCAATAAATGAAAGCATCTACATCACTTCAAAAGATTACCCATTACCATATAATTTCAATCCACCTATACATTGTTACACCATAATTAAGGCTCCCGTCGACCACGGTGCATTTGAAATACGTTTCATCGAAATTTGGATTGCATATGTCGATAGCTTAGGTGTTGGCAGTGGATTATTCCCTTCTTTTGAATCTACAGTTACTGGAATAAGCGCGCAGATTGGATCCTTCATTTGGGGTAATTATCCCAAATCTGTTCATATATCGGATAGCTTATTAGGAGACTACGTATGGGTTCTGTATGCAGGTTCGAAGGATGGTGGTCTTTATCGGTATCCATTTTACAGGCACTTTGCCATTAATATAACAAGAGTCAAGTACATTGGTAAGCTATACGTAATAATATTAATATTTCACAAATATTGCACCAAAATAAACCATGATTTACGATATGTTTAAAATGATGTTTAGCATTACAAAGTTATGACGATGACTGTGATGATGATAGTGACGTAGATTATGATGAGGACGACACAATCACTTGTGACAATATACGCTTGTGTAAAAAAAATCAACAACTAATGCATGTAGTAGGCCTGTACAAATACAAATGTGCTATTCGGCAGAGCAAATTCGTGAGAAATTATGGGGCAACTGTGTATATCTATTATTAAAGCAATATTAGCACATTTTTTTGAAGAGCGCCCCCCAATTTTTCAAAAAAATTGAGATTTTTACACGGTTGCATTGGTAACTGGCTAGTAAACTATACCTGTGAATGGTTAAGCTCGAAAATGTCGGTGTCTCACAAACGAAGGAATTTTGTAATTAGAATAATTATTATCGGGATCACGATAATAATTCAACGGCTGCTGGAAACGGCCTTCCAATGTGAAATAGCCGGGAAACAGCTCCAGTTACGTGTCTAGGCCTACGCTCATCCATTAGTTGTTTTATTGTTTCAGGCAAATCAAGTTAGAGGTTATTTTCTCGAGGTGGCACTATTTCATCATGGACGGACATAAACGTAGCATTTCCAGCTCTGCCGTTAAGTCCATTTTTTTTTTTTTTTTTTTTTTTTTTTTTTTTTTTTTTTTTATGATAAATACGCATTTTTTAGCACTCTCGTTCGCAGGTATAGTTTCCTAGACACTCACCAACGTAAATGTGCCAACATGTCAAACTTTGAAAATTGGGGGCGCTCTTCAAAAAATGTGTCATTATTATTGCTTTAATTCCAAAGTTAGAGGTGAATCGGATTTTTCGTTTTCATGCAGTACACATTTATATACAGTATAACAGTGCCATAGGATACTGTGTATAACAAAAATTCCGGATCCGGAAATTTTAAACAAAGTTGTGATTTTCTATATGAAGGACTTCGATTTGAGCTTAGTTATTTCACACAGTGATTATTATATGGACAAGCAATATGCAAAAAAACACAATTTGTTTTGAAAATTGAGGGCGCCCTCCTCGGAAAATCTCTGAGTCAGCCTTTAATACCAATGGTCTGTCTGTGTTTCTGCCTGTCTGATCGCGTCTATTTTCTCGGACACTGAGGGTCGCACGTTCCTGAAAACTTGGTGTATGAGTGGGTGCCCCTTGACCGTCCAAAGACCGAGTTTTTATTGGTTAGGGGATCAAAGGTCATCAGGGTGTCATTCAAGGTCAAAGGAGGTCAAATGGGATAAACGTTGGTGTATGGGGTCGATTGTTGATGCAGAAAATTTTAGAGGTCACGACAATTAAGGCCATCGGGGGTCATACAAGCCAGGTGATCGCGAAACCCAGGTGATCGCGAAACTCGGGACCGCCTAGTCATGATAAATTTCTGAAATTTGGCAGTGTTAGGGTACGTCCAAAGAAAAAAATGGCTACAGGGGCATCGTAGATTTCTCATGTTTCACGGTGAGGGGTAGTGAAAGGTTACATGTGGTACTAAACCTAACATTGCACCAATCTGGTTCCAAAACTATATCCAATTGTTTGTTTCTGGTGATAAGGATTCATACCGCCTGTGGCTTTGATAATGGTGAAAGTAGACAAAAAGGTCCATTTCATAATTCAAATAGTACACGGTCAAAAAGTTAAAAGTCAGACTTTGGTAAAAGATGAAGCAAACTGTTCCTCCAGATAAGACGATGGAAATGAGAAATACTTTTCACCATATGCTGTTTAATTATCATGTTATGTGGCCAAATAGGTCAGAAGTCAGTGTAATCCAATGCGATTCAATTGGTCGGGTCGTGCAAGAACAAACTGTACACATTTGGAAACCTGATAACCAGACGAACAACTTGCTGTACTTTTCAACAAGATATGGAGCAGTTCGTAAAATTCCATTGCCCCCTTGCCGTAAAACATAGAAAATCTGCGAATCCCCTACTGTACAGCTAGCAGTCTTCTTTGGACGTGTCCTAACTCTGTTCTAAATTTCAGAGATTCATCATCAAACGCACTTTGACAATTCTTGCACTAATCTGTCATATACCCAGGATTGTTGTTCTTTCCCGATTATTCCAATGTTGGTATTTTCGAAAGGAGGGTAAATTTAAACACAGGTTAATCCAAGGTCAGTCTTTTCATGAATGGACCGGTTTTTTTTCACATACTCTGAAAGAGTGATATAAAAGGTGAGAATTTCCTTATGGATGGGCGGGAATGTCCATCCACGAGGAATTTTCTCACCCATATCCATATCCATATCCAGGGCTTTGATCACTCACGAAGGAGGAACCCCTCCCTAGAATGTTTCCACAAATCTCTATCTTTCGCCATTCTTGTCCAAGTTGGACCAAGTTGTTTTGTTAATTCGTCTCTCCATCTGGTGTTTGGACGTCCTGTCTTTCTGGTCCATTCTCTGGGGTTCCACTCTGTCACTCTGATGGTCCAACTGTTATCCTTCAGTCTAACAACGTGACCGGCCCATCTATGTTTGGCACTCCTAATGCCAGTCGATAATATCAGTAACGTCCCTGCTGTGATCGAATCCAGCAATTCCTCTTTTTATCTTGAAGTCTGATGCCAAGAATGATTCGCTCCATCTCCTCGCTGGCAAAACTGCAAGCATCTCCATCGTGGTGTTATTCAAAGACCACGTTTCATCACTGCGTTGTCATAACATGGAAAATGTATTCATTGAACACCTTTCTCTTTAACTCCATACTTGTCTTCTATTTTTCATGATGTTTTCCACTTTTTGCAAATGCTGCCCAGCCTAGTCCAATTCTCCTTCTGATCTCAGGCATAAGAAGTCAACCGTCAACCATCATTCACTGTTTTCCTAGGTGATGTAGCTGTTGACCTCTTCAATGACGTTTCCGTCTACAGTTTATCTCAGACTTCCTTGTGTGTCATTAAACATCACTTTGTTTTGCCCCAGCATGCATGCTGAGTCCGACCGGTTTGCTGGTGCTGTGAATGTCACTTTCGCAAGGCTTTTCCAATTCCTCTGGTGACTTGGCAATCAGATCATATCGTCGGCAAAGATCACGTGAGAGAGATTTTCACCATCAATGTTTAGTTCCTCTTCCTCCTTCCCAAGTTAATCCCTTTATGAAGGCACTGTGAAGGCATATGTTTAAGGAGTTTTGGGGGAAATGTTGGTCTCCCTGGTCTTGCTCCCTCTCTAGCTTGATCTGGTCACTGTCTTTGTGGAGCTTTAGGGTGGAAGACGCCCCACTGTAAAGGTCACGTAAGAATTGATGTAGGCTGGGTCACCTCCTTGGTTTTCATTCTGTAAGAGTGGGTTTGAATCAACAAAGTCACACAGCCCTTCTCATAGTCCAACAAAGGGCAAAGCTTAGTGGGATCTTATACTCATTGCTTTGCTTGTACTGGCTAACAACATGTATGTGATCAGTGGAAGAAAATCCTGTCTAAACCCAGCTTGGCTTCTTGGTTGGTTTGGTTCCAGAGTGGTTCAGCTTCTTTTCAGAGCAGGACTTGTAGATACTTATACATTACAGGTAGAAGGCTTATTGGCCTGTATTTTTTTGATGGTCAGATGCATCTCCTTTCTTATGAGAATAACTACAATGCATTCTTCCAGTTTCCTGGGGACTCTTTCCCCCTCTGTAAGGAATCTGTTGAACAGCTTTGTAAGTAACTCAATAATGGGCTCACCCAGGGGCGGACTGGGATTTTGTAGCGGCCGCTGCAAAGTTAATTAACCGGCCCTATCTGAGACCGTGAAAGCGTAGCGAGCGAACCGTTGAACGGTGAGTCTATCTTAGTATGGCCCCTTTCGTGGGTTTTGGCGGAAGCCCCTAAAATGTGTTTTTATTTATTTTTAAGAGAGTGCAATACCCCCCCGCTTTCCATTGTTTCGCGTTCTTGGCTCGCTCTTCTCAGCTTGGCGTGCACTTGTTTGTAACTTTTGGACCGATATCCCTCCCCTTTTTGTTAGCACCGTAACAGAAAGACCATCCACTAACAGAAAACACACTTCAATTACTAACGTAAATGAAGTGTCAAGCCGCCACTGGTTCAAAACCTGAGTGCTACAAAGGGTGAGTAAAAAGTAAAAAAAAACAACTTGACACTGGTTGAAACTGAATCTTGTATTCTGGGCACCACATTAATGCAATGTTTTAACATGCACTTGTGTACCTCAACGTGGCCCCCACTACGATTTTGTCAAAACATTTGCTACTGCCCGCCGAATTATCCTGCTTGAGGATATCCACCTCACGGACAATTCCCTGTTGAAGGTCATCCACACTTGCCGGAGGATTTCAAAGCCCCATAAAAAGAAGTCCGTGGGCGTTCAAGTCTCATTAGTCTGCTGATTTTGGTGCCATTCTTACTCATGGTTTAAGAACACCACTAGTTTCCATTTCAAATACTGTTGCAAAAGAGCTGTCCCATAATCTTGTTCATGTTTCCGGAGCACCGTCCTTGCCCACCAATGTTCGTTCTGCTGGCCGGAATCCAAGCAATTCTTTCCTCAGGACAAGCACGAACCTGTGATCTAAATCACACTGTCAAATAAATATACTTCTCCATCGACGTTTCGGCGAAAAGAGAAGGGGCCAATAAAACCACCGTTTCCAACAAGGCCAGTCCACACGGTAAGTTTTTAAAGCAAGTCAAGGGGCCTTAAAACGTGGTACATACTACTGCCTGACATTGCGGGTGCTGATTGAGCCTTTTAGGCAAGAAGGCAATTTTTCATTGGCAGATCACATTTTTTCGAGAAAGCGAGGAAGTCTTCCAAGTCAGCCCACTCAAAACATTTTGTTGTCCTCATTGTCCTCTTTGGCAGGAATTTTATGCCTCCCGTATCGTTTGATACGGATGCCATTATAAGTCAAAGCGCGTGTACCGATTGATTTCACTTTATTGCAATCCTCAGATCATTTCGGCGAGACTATAGTTCTGCCCATTCAGTTTTAACACACTGCTGTTGGAGAGCATTTTGGATAGCTTGGATGTTTCCGCTGACTTCCAGTCAAAGTACGTCTAGAATGCCCTCTGATTAGGTTGAACCTTGTTCCTGTGGCTTTGTATTGCAAACGTTTTCACACACGTTGGCCACTGCTGGCATCTTGCATTAGGAAATGACAGGCGAAAGTTATTCACAACTGCACACACTTTGGGCACGATGGAACCTCTTAACATGTAGGCCCTTTACTCAGGTGTGAGCTGATTCATTTTGAGGAGAGGAGAAGGTATTATATTTAAAACGAACAATCCACTATTGTGTCATATTAGTGTCACACACACCATACTTTATTTTCAATTCACTTTTTTTTATCATATACACGTTAGGGAAGAAAGCCAGTTTTAAAAGTTGTCGAAGTAGGGAGGAAACCGGAAGTACCCGGATAAATACCTATCGAGGCCAAGTAAGCGGACTGGGAACCAAACGCACATGAAATCGCAGTCCCGACGAGGGTCGAATTGGGCCACAGTGTTGCGTGTGCGAAACGAGGAATCCCACTTCGCTAAACCCGAACCCCTGATAACTGTTGAATGTACAAAATCTCCTAATATCCTACAAACGATTATACTTATTGGTCTCGACATTCTTGAACAAAAACTGGTTCAATCCTTTATGCTTGTCCTAACATACTGAATTAATATCTTCACTTGCTCCTGTTATTGTCCACTGTGCGGAGCGGCAGGCATTAAAAACTGGTATCATGATATCATGAAGCTTTATTCTAAACGTATGTTATTTTTTTTCTTTTTTAAAAATGGTACACTAGAACACAAGATTCCATTCAAAATGTAATTTTGGTTTTTTTCCTCCTTGTAGCTTTTCCCTTTCCCTCTTTGTCTTTTTTCTTTCTTTTCTTTTTGTTTCTTTTTGCTACTCTTCGCCCCAAAGCGTCCCTAACGGAGCGGCCCGTGCCGGCAAATACCGAATCGCCCCCACGCCAGTCCGCCCCTGGGCTCACCTCCATCTTGAAGAACCCCTGCTGTAATACTGTCCTCTCCAGGGGCTTTATCTCGCTTTAGTTTCTTTACTGCATCTCTTACTTCCGAAGGTATGATGGAGGGGGTGGTGTTTCCACTTTTTGGGTACATGACTCAGCAAAGGTTTTTTCCTGTGGT
The DNA here is from genome assembly GCA_023653785.1 of Ophioderma brevispina. Classification (NCBI taxonomy): domain Eukaryota; kingdom Metazoa; phylum Echinodermata; class Ophiuroidea; order Amphilepidida; family Ophiodermatidae; genus Ophioderma; species Ophioderma brevispina. The sequence continues at coordinate 41,197 of JAMKCH010007397.1, read as the reverse complement.
TGCTGGTGCGTAAAGGTTGGTGTAACTCCAATTCATATCGTTTACCCTCTTATCAAAGTCTTCAGTTAGAGTGCCATCTTCCTCCTTCAGGGCTATGATGTTATTCCTTCCTAGACACTGTTTCCGTCTTGCTGATTTAAGTCCGTTGTTGTTTTCAAGAGCTTTCAAAGGGCTGGTCTTGCTCATTGTAATGATGAATTTCCTCTTTCATACATCGCCTGATGGTCTTGCAAGTCTTAGGGTATTCTACATGTTTGATTCCCATTCCACTCCCTTCATCTGTCGTCTTTTTCCTAAGTGTTTTTTGTTTCCATAGAGGCTTTCCGGTCTTGATGGTTATCTCTGCCAGCGGTTTCTACCGCAATCTCCATAATTGTAGAGGTGATGGTTATCCACACGGGTGTTGAGATCTTTGCATGAATCCAACTGTAGAGCCTCAAAATTGTTGGACAACTTCAGTTGAAATTCCACAGCCTTAGTCTGATGCTTGAATTGGTTATTCTGTTATTCATTACATCTTGCTCTCTAGTTTGGTGTTGATAGTAACGGAGGCTCGAAGTATGCGGTGGTCACTACCTGTGTTGAACTTATTAATGACTGCTACATCCCTGAGAAAGTGGTGGGGGCTTATCAGTAAGGATGTAATCGATTTCTTCTTCCGTGGCTCCGTTGGGGAGAATCATGTCCATCGCCTGTTGGCGATTTCTTGTAGAAAGTGTTCATGATTTTCAATCTATGTCTTTCGGCAAAGTTGATGAAAGTGTCTCCTCTGCTGTTCCGCACTCCAAGCCCAAAGTTAACTGTGCATGACTCTCCTTGATTACCCGCTCCAACCTTTGCATTGAAATCGCCCATTATAATATTGCAGTGGTTCTTGCTACTGCTGACTAGCTTGTCTATTTCCTTCCTCAATACACAGCTCCTACTTCTTCATCAGCGCTGCTGGTTGTTGGTAAATAAGCTTGATTATATTTAGATGGTACTTGTTATTGATCTGGACAGTTAGCTGAGCCACTCTTTCCGGGGCCGACATGGCGTGGGGGCGATTCGGCATTTGCCGCCCGGGCCGCTCCGTTTCAGGCCCGCTTTGGTACGAAGACAAAAAAGAAAAGAAAAGAAAAAAGACCAAGAGGAAAAGGGAAAATCTAAATTGACGTAAAAAAAACAACAAAATTACACTTTTGAAATTGAATCTTGTGTTCCAGTGTACCAATTTTTAAAAAAGAAAAAAATAACATACGTTTAGAATAAAGCTTCATGAATATCCTGATACCAGCTTTTAATGACCTGCCGGCCCCCGCACAGTGGACAATTAACAAGAGCAAGTGCAGATATAATTCAGTATGATTAGGACAAGCATAAAAGGATTTGAACCAGTTTGTTGTCAAGAATTGTCAGAGCCATAAGTATCGTCGTGTAGGATATTTTGTAAATTAAACAGTTATGGGGGTCGGGTTAGCGCCGTGGGTCTACCCTTGCTTCGAACGCAACACTGTGGCCCCAAGTTCGACCCTCGGTCGGGCATGCGATTTCATGTGCGTTGGTTCCCAGTCGATACTTGGCCTCGTATAGGTTTTCTCCGGGGAATACGGTTTCCTCCTAACTTCTACAACTTCTAAAACTGGGCTTTCTTCCCTAACGTGTATATGATATAAAAAAGTGATGAATGAACATAAAGTATGTGGTGTTGACACTAATAGGACACAATAGTGTTGATGTGTCGTTTAAATACTAATACCTTCTCCTCCTCCGAAACATGCTAGCTCCACACCCGGTAAGGGCCCTACATGTTAAGACGAGTTCATCGTGCCCAAAGTGTTGCAGTTGTGAATAACTTTCGCCTGTCATTTCCTAATGCAAGATGCCAGAGTCGGCCCACTGTGTGTGGAAACGTTTGCAAATACAAAGCCACAGGAACAAGGTTCAACCTAATCAGAGGGCATTCTAGACGTACTTGGACTGGAAGGTCAGCGGAAAATATCCAAGCTATCCAAAATGCTCTCCAACAGCAGTGTAAACTGAATGGCCCAGAACTATAGGTCTCGACGAAATGATCTGGGATTGCCTGAAAGTAAATTCAAGCGGTACACGGCGCTCTCGACTTATAATGGCATCCGTATCAAACGATACGGAGGCATAAAATTCTGCAAAGGGACAATGCAAACACACAAATGTTTTGAGTGGCTGCTTGGAAGACTTCCTCGCTTTCTCGAAAACATGTGCATCGGCAATGAAAATGCCTTTTGCCTAAATGGCTCAATCAGCACCCGCAATGTCAGGCAGTATGTACCACGTTTTAAGGCCCCTTGACTCTGCCTTTAAAAACTTACAGTGTGGGTTGGCCTTGTTGGAAACGGTGGTTTTATTGGCCCCTTCTCTTTTCGCCGAAACGTCGATGGAAAGTATATCTTGCAGTGATAGATGCCCAGGTTGTGCTTGTCCTTGAGGAAGAATTGTTGAGATTCCGGTGCCAGGCAGAACGAACAATTGGTGGGCACAGGACGGTGCTACTGCACATCGAACAAGATTATGACAGCTCTTTTGCAACAGTTATTTGAATTGGGAAACAGGTGGTGGTCTTAAAACCATGAGTTAGAATGGCACCAAAATCAGCAGACTAATGAGACTTGACACGCCCACGGACTTCTTTTTATGGGGCTTCGAACTCATCCGGCAAGTCTGGATGAACTTCAACAGGCATGTCCGTGCGTGGATATCCTCAAGCAGGATAATTCGGCGGGCTGGCAGTATAGCAAAAGTTTGATCGTAGTGGGGCGCCCGTTGAGTACACAAGTGCATGTTAAAACACTTGCATTAATGTGGTGCACCAGAATACAAGATCAGTTCAATCAGTGTCAAGTTTTTTTTTTTTACTTTTTACTCACATGTCTGCAGCTTTTTATAACAGTGGGGCTTGAAATTCATTTACTTAGTAATGAGTGTGTTTTCTGTTGTTTTGGTGCGTCTTCTGTACGGTGTTTTGCTAATGTGTCAATATGGTGTGAGGATATCGGTCCAAATGTTTACTAAACATTATTGCACTCCAGCTTGGTTCGAGAAGAGGTATTGTGATTTTTTGGCAGACACGCCTAATATAAGGGGGCTGGAGCGCGCCCTGACTATAGTGCACTAGCGTGCAATAGGTGTGTGACATTTGAAGACCTTAACTACAATAGCGCTGCTCTATGGAGGACCAATTAAAACAAGATTCAGGGTAGGCACATCACGACCAGATAAACCCACTACCAAGGGCCCTACTAAGAGTTAGGACACACACGAGATATCAATGGCGTTATCGCGCAACGCACATTCTGCTCGCTACGCTTTCACGGTCTCAGATAGGGCGGTAATTAACTTGCCGCGGCCGCTTCCAAAATTCCCAGTCCGCCCCTGCACTCTTTTGAAATTCCTTTGAAACTATGACATTTCTGCTCTACTCTTGTGTACTATGAAACCCACTCCTTTGGACAGGTGTTGCCTCCGTGAAGTAGAGATGTAACCATCTTATGTTGGGTGATGACCATCCGGGTTATGCTAGACGAGGTTGATGCATGGACTAAACCACAGACCCCCCTATTCCAACGATTGTTCAAACTGATTCCTTTCAGTTCTTACTCCATTTCAATAATCTGTAAATATGTAGAGAGATCTTGGCGTTATCGTGCATAGTTCAAATTCCAATGGCAAAGCCTGTCCGTTACCCAGAGATCTTAGAACCCTCTTGCTTCCTTTGCTATACTGGCCGCTGCCTTGGTCAGGTAATCCAGAGCTGCTGGGGACGGAGGGCCGTGGGTTATTTGGGATCTGTAAAATAGGGGGTTTGCCATACTCGCACGCTGGCTGCGGCGTTGGCGAGGTTATTTTTTTCTGGTTCCTTTCTGCCATAGCATAAGTGTGAAGGAGGGTTCAACAAAAGCTATCCCACAAGGATATAAAGTAAAGTGTTCAGCATTTGCCGTCCAGTGGTCATCTATACTCTCAAAAATCTGGGATTTGCACTCAAGCCGCCAGCCGAGGGGATATGTGTGTATTGTACCCCTCAGCGGCATCGGTGAAGTCTTGATTTTTCCCAGGTTGAGTGCCTGAACCAAGCAGAATGTGAACAAAGTAACCTAGGCAACTGGATGCTTAAAAATAAAAGAAACTAGCAAAAGAAGGAAATTGAGCTGTGAGAGGTAGAGGTGGCTCAAGCCCCACTCTGGTCACTAGGCACATTTTGACCAGCTCACCACCTCCAATTTTCTCACCCGTTACCACCAATTTTCTCACCCGTTACAGGTTATTTACACATGAGTAGTAACAATCAAGGCGACGCTATGGTATGGGTTGGTATGGGTCTTTAAAGGTTCATTTCGTGACCCTAGAACCTTCATTTATGTTTATAGTTCACTAGATATCCTCAAGAAAAGGTTTCCCAAAATTTCAGTTGATTCTGACGGCGTTTAAATCCGTTTTTGTAAATACAATGGGAATCATCATCATTATCAGCAGCAGCATGATCATGAACATCATCATAATCATCATCATGATCATGATCATCATGATCATCATCATGATCATCATCGTCATCGTCGTCATAATGGCGAAATTGTATTTCATATGTTTGCAACAACTTATTCCAGAACCCTGTGACGGTGGTTTTCTGTGCGAGAATTCCCCGGGAATTGTGTGTCTGTATCCCAACCAAATTTGTGATAGCTTCAAGCATTGCGCTGATTCATCTGATGAAAATGAATGCGGTAAGAGCAATCTATAGACCCGTAATTATTTGATTAGAAAAAAAATACGTTCTACATGTATTTTTTATTCTTCTTCATCTATATTTTAATTGGAAAAAGGTGATTCGCTTTACCCTATAAGAATAAGTTGTAAAAAAGGCGATTACTCGCATATGACGAGTAAAACCTTAGTCACAGTGGAATAAGCCTATCGCATTGTTGAATAATATTTGCTCACATTTGACTAAGACTTTACTCCACAAAACTCAATTTTGCTCCGTTCATCGTAAATTCGGTTATTCGTTATTTTTATCTATCCGTTTAAGGCATGGTATTAAAAAACAAAATTGAGAAAGTGTGTTTGTTTTTATGAAAAACGAATAGTTACAAATTGTTGTTATTATTTCTGTATTATTTAGAATGAAACTTTGAATGGCACGTAGATAAAACCACTTTCAGAATTCCGTTAGCATAACAATAAAGAAGTCAGTTATACGTGAAAAATTTGTTGAGATCTTTGTGATTCCATATGCTTTGACTAAATGGCTAACAAAGTTAACTAAACTCTTTTGTTTGCACAGATTATCTAATTATTAAATCCTTCCGTGTGGACATTTCTGAGACATTAAATCTTACAAGTCACAATTATCCAAAGATGACAATAGCTGACTCTCGTTGGATTTTCACGTCTTCGAACGATAATGGAATATTCCTCCTTAGTTTTCTCGATTTCAAAATAACCTTTGGCGTTTGGCTACTCATTGGACAAGGCGAAGACTTTACCACACATTCCCGGCTTTTAGAATTTGGAAGCCGGGACATCGAAATCGACCACCGTGACAGTTGTGTTATCCAAAGAAAAGTGATGTGGATTTGGTTTGCACACATAATGATCAATCTGTAGAAGATCGGAAACTAGTCCATGAAAACATATTGATGTTGGATACAATCAAACCAATTGTGGACGGAATTAAATTAAACATAGAAAGGCTATCAAGTAGTATGTATAATGTATAACACGCATTCAACTAATATGCCCGTCCCTCTAATGAGAGAGCCAATAACGTTCACGAAAACATTTTCTTAAATTTCTTTAACGAGAAAGAGTATTTTGATGACCTTACTTTGTGGCAATTTCAGATAAACCCGATATTAAGTTTTTAAGATCAGATTTGAAATGAGGCATGCCAGACAATGTTTTTATGATATTAATAACAGTATCTAAATGAGCTGTGAGTTACATTAGTGTATTCTGAGTTCAAATCTTGAAACACACAAAGTACATTTGTTTATGACAAATCTATTTAAAATGCAATGGATGTTTCCATCCAAATCGGCAAAAATAATGGTTTGCAACATCTAAAAAAATCGAAAATGATTGCTTACATTTTTAGCAAGCAAGGTCAGATAATTAACCCTTTGAATATCGATAACACAATATCATTGGCTGGTATTCTAAAAGGGAGGCTAACTTTAGACCGGGTTTAAACCAGGGTTAGTCCTACCATGAATGAACCGTTTTCCTTCCAAATACTCTAAAAAGTGCTGTAACGGTGTGAGAAAATTCCTCATGAATGGGCCATTTCGCAGTATTTGAAATGAAAATAAGTCCCACTCTTGTAGGACTAACCTTGGTTTTTTAAATCCCAGGTCGAAAGTTAGAATCCCTTTCAGGAATACCAGCCATTATTACCACTGAAAAGCGAAATGCTGTTTTAGTCATGCCTTAAGGGGGGAATCTAGTTCAAAATGAGGTGACTATTAACAATATGCTCTAACACATGTAGTTCATGATTATATAGGGAAAGTCATATAGGAAAATATTCAGAAATAAAGTAAGCCTTTCAAAATCATCAGTCATCATCGACCGCAGTCGACCTCATCATCATTAATAAGACATCAGAATAGCTAGATTTCCAAGCATTGCGGTCCTCCATGAGAAGGCAGTTAGAGTGTGCTCTAAGACGGGTTGTCCTCAAGAAGGACCGGAGGTAGGTTTTGTTCGGCACCCGGACGCGATCCATGTTGGGTTCCCAAAGCAGAAATCTGCCTTTGCTGCCTCTTCTGTTGCGATAACAAAAAAGGACCGGGCAGCAGCCAAACTGGACGGAGTCTATTTTTTTTAGAGGTGACGTTGGGAATATTGACCATAACCGCTCCAGTTGTGGTAATTTGTCCATCCAACTGATATTTAGTGCAGCTCTAAGTAATCTGGGTTGTAGCATCCATCCAACTTCTTTACAGTGTTTTGTCAAATCAATGTTTCTGAATCATAAAGAAGTACTGGCTCGACCAGTGTTTGGAAGATGTTAACTTTGAGATGTCGAGTTAGGTCAGATTTCCCAGATCTTTTGCAAAACTTATTGATGGATTTCCAAGCAAGTCCCTTTCTGATATGAATGTCCGGCTTGTCGATGCCCATCCACGCAACAAGATATTTAAAGTCATTGACTTGTTGAAGTTGACCTGCAATTAGGGTACAGATTGGTGCATCAGATTGACTGATTGAAACTCTATACTGTTTTTTTTTGGCATTAATATGAAGCCCAATTTTGCTGCTTGTCTTGTCCAAGGCAAACAGAGTCCTGAGCTTTGATCCACTGTATCAATAGCAGTAGCTGCTAGTCATCTGCAAATCCAAGGTATGTTATGGTTTGCTTTTCAATTTAAGACTGTATGATGAGTAAATCCAAGATCTTTAGCCTAGTCTTCTGGTATGGCTTGGTGGAGGCAGTGAGTCTAGGAACTATATGAATAGGACAAAGGAGCAAGTGTGGCACCCTGTAACACACCCGCATGGATATCAAAGATTTCTGTTCCCCATCTGGAGGTGACCTTGCCCTAGTGGTGTCATACATGTTGCTGATGGCTGAGCAATTTTCTAAGGGATGCCATAGGAGCCAGTATCTTGCACATTTTGACCTCGATGGAATGCTGTCAAAAGCCTTTCGGAAGTCCGCGAAGTTTCAGGACTACTGTAGTTCCGGGTTTGAACCCCGTCTATAGAGGCGAAGAAGAGCCAGATTTGACCAACAGTCCTCTTCTTGTCTGAAGCCTTTTGGTTAAAAACCTTAGAAGTGGAGGTCGATATGCGTCTTCTGATGCGATTTAATTCATTCGTTGTAGGTCTTGCTGATGATGGATGTTAAGCTGATTCCCTCTATAGTTTTCTGGATTGCTTAGATCGCCAGATTTGGTATTGGGGTTATGTTGGTAATTTCCAGAGTTGGTCTTTGGCCTGTGTGGAAAGCAGTTTGCAGAAGACGAAGTGGAGGATTATGTCATTGATGTAAAGTATTTAATGCTTCCTCCGGGAATTTCATCTGCACCACAGCTCTTTCCATTTTTTAAACTGATTCAATGGCCTTTCTCAGTCTCTTCATCAAAAGCTATCAGTACGAATTGGAAGCTCCCATAAAAGACTTTGCTTAATCTCTCTTTCTCATCGGTAACCACTGGGGGATTTCCCCGAGATTTGAAGAGCTTTGTACAGGTTTGTCAAGTCTCTACTGATGAGATTCTGCCTTCACTTGTGCCCCTCCTTGGCCCCTTTCTACCTGTGTGATGTTAGTAATGGATTCCCTGTGATGCAGAAGTTGTTTCCTTTTGACATTACTTGTTTGATTTCATCCATGTTTCTTTGAGATAGTATGGTTGGCTTCAAGATATGCTCTGTCGAGGTTCACCTTTTCTGACTGATAGCTTTGGACGTGTCTGTTGATCTGAGAGGGAAAGTGCTTTTCTGAGGCCATCTGTAGCTCATGTCGTGTGCAGAAGAGGACTCTGTGATCCTCACTTGCAAGAAGCTCCTGTTCTCTTCTCCTCTTTGGTAAAAGCTGGTAGCAGATGTTTCGGTGTTAGCCTGCACCAAACAGTCAATTGAGAAGAGATGTCATTCTTTACTCTCAGTTCGTAAACATTCAAATATGTTCCTTATTTCTACACCATATCTAGCTTGAAGATCTGTCTCCTGACTAAGGTCAGTCCAATAGAACCTTTCCGTCCTGCTCCGGCTTCATGTTTGCTCGGAGACAGGAGCTTCACTGCTGCTCGCCAGCACTCGATGGTCGAAGCCTATTATGAAGCTGCTATATGCTTCTACATTTTGAAGGCATCCACGCCACTTTCGAAGAATTAAGATGTAATCCAACTGTGATTTGGTGCCATTTGCAGAATTTAGATGTGTCATAAGCTTTCCCGTCTCTTTCTGTCAAAAGTGAGATCAATTAATATCAAGTTCATTATTAATTGCCCGTTACAAGATGTAAAAGGTCAAATTTTTTATTTTTTAATTTGGGCTTCAGTGAAATAAAAAAAGTGCTCCTCATTTTTCACTAGCTTGCAAATACTCTGATAATAATAAGGGTACTCGGGTACTAACATGTGTTAGTAGGTCAAGTAGGAGCAACCTAATGAGAGATTTTTGGTAATTTGATTTTCGGGTTTGCCAAGCAACCAGATCCATGATGTTTTAAATTTTATTGCTGGTTGAGACCTTCCCCCCATCAAAATAAAAACTACAGAGAAATTCCACAAAATGGCCCCATTAGGGCGACCGAAAAAGAAAACCCTGTTTTACGGGCGAGCGGACATTTCAAATAGGTCGGTTGGTCGTGGATTTTTTTTTTTGTTTTATTTTTTTTTTTTTCTGGAACTCAAAAATTGGCCTTAAATGCCCCACCCAAAATCTGAAAAAATCAAGAGAAGAGAAAACATGAGGAAAACTTTTACAAAACACAATTTCTTTAAAAAAAATTGCCTAAATGATAAAATTTGGCTAAAAAAAAAGGCATGCTGATTTACATGATTTTTGGAAAAACTTAAAACTGTAAATATAGTAATTGCATGAATTATAGTAAAATATGAATCAAAATTTCTATAAATAATCATTATTTATATAAAAAAAGAAAAATTAATTTAATTTGTCATTGTCTTAAATATCGCAGGGTGAAAAACAAATTAAAAATACATAATAAATACGCTGCTTGAAAAAACAATAAAAACATAAGAATTATGGTTGTTCGCGTGATGCGAAAGGGGAAAAACATTTAAATCGAGTCAAATTGTGTTGTAATGTATCTAACATGTTCGTTATCCTTTAAGATTTTAGATTTTGTTGAATGAAAAATGGTGATAAGTTGTTTGAATTGTCTCACAGGATCCAAAAATGTGTTATTTACAGTGTATAACATTTGGTTGGCTAATTACATAACAAAATGTAGCAAGGGTCTACATGGTTTATGGGGGGGGTCACCCAAAATTTCCCTGGATTGTCGCAATGGTGAATCACCAAATCAGTTAAAATGCAATATCTGTTTCAGTATGACACAAGGAATCATTGGACACCACTTTCAACAACATCGGAGCCACGTACCATCAGGGTGACCTTGAACCATTCCGGGGCGCTATATCGCTTTTAACTAAAGGTTGGAATATAGGCATATAGTATATATATATATATATTATTTATATATTTTTAAGATTATATATATATAGAGCCTTATTATACTTTTTCTAATCCTTATGAGTAGACGAACGCGTTACACGCGTTAATGTTGACTCGATTTTAAACTTTTCCGGTACTAACATTCCCCCCTGAGAAGGAGGGAATCGTCCGAAAAATTTGGACTCCGTCATTTTCTGACAGTTTAGGACCTATTGAAACTTCAAACAACAACAAATCAAATTTTAGCATGAAATCCTACGGGAATACAAACAAACCACAAATTAAGGACCCCATCCGTAAGGTCCGAATTCGTTAGTGGCGCATTTCATTAACCTCCATAGATTGGGACTTCAGCATATATGGAATGATGAAATGCAATCTTTAAACAAATCGGTGAACAATATTAAAACAGGCATGCAAAAATATATTTGACAGATTTTTCAAAACTATTGAAAATTCAAGACCCCGGGCACCACGATATATGTCAAATTGACAAATATTTGTTGCAGGGAACAATGTTACCTCAATCTTGCCATGTTGCCAATGGGTAAATATGAGTGACAAGTGATGTACACATCATAAGGCATGGTCCCAGCCAAAAAAATGGCGCTATGATATTCAGTAAATCGCTTCTTATTCAACAGGACAACGATTTCAGAGCTATTGTTATTGCCCATGCAGTTGGAAAAGGACTACATGTGTTATCACCGCCCCTATTTAGATTGATCTGTCCTCGTCATCGAGCTTCTACTGTGAGTTCAACCTACTTTGACCGTATATTTCGGCGGTTATTGGAATACGAAACGAAGATGAACAAACTCGTGAAGAACTGTGTTCTTTGGCAAGCTGTGACCCTAACATTTTTGAGTAAGAATCAAATTAACAAAAAAATAAAAAAAGTAAAAATAAAAAAAGTAAATAATTTCATGCAGGATCGGCACCAGTTTACCTGTTTTGGGGGGGGGGGGGGGGGGGCATATAGGTCGGTGATACCAATGGTGTTCGATTTCCTCTAAAAATTTACGGTCAATTGAATAGAATGGAGTTACACATCCAGTTATGGTCCTGCGCAAAGACGTTGTCGGGTCACAGTTTGCCTAAAATCTGGGACAGAAAAGGCGACCAATTGCGCGTCTGACGTAATTTGACCATGTTGACGGTGGCAAGAAAAAATGTCGGCCGTGAAGAATAATCTTTGAACATTTGAAGCTTAAGTGAAACAGAAAGTTTAACTTACGACGTGAATTATTGTGTCGCGTGTACAGAAAACGACTAAAATGGGGCATTTTTTGACATTTTTACATATTTTGTTCGAACCTGCCCCTCCATACTACACATTCAACTAATCATAGTCCGCGCCCGCTGATTGACATACGCGCAATGGTCGGCTAATGCTGTCCACGACTATAACAAGTCTTTTCAACTGCTTGGGCAATACAATGATGGCTCTGCACGGCTAGATTAAATTAATCTGCAGTGCTTTGTCCTCTTCAAAAGGCGCGCTTAGCGTTTTACTACATTCACGACCAAGGGGGTGGGTTACCACCCCCTTTAACACCCCCCCCCCCCCCACCCCACCACCATTTGAAGGTATAATATGGCATGTTTAGCTCTACAGAAATCAATCCCCGATATGCGTGAATTCAAAGGGGAGTTTCGTAACCTGACTCATCTGACCCACTTTTTTCTGACCCACTTATCATTCGGGAAACCTTAACGGAATGAACCCGTACATTTTCCTTGAAAGGTATCCGAATTCATAGTGTGTCCCAGAAAAAAGTGTCGCAGATGGGTCAGTTTACGGAAACTCCCTAGCCAAAGTCCGTATCCCTCCGAGCATCTTTTGCCTTTGATGCGATGCCTATTATTGGTTCTAAAAATAATTTCATTATTGTTCCCAACAGCTAGCTTTATGGATCAAGTCGACAATACTTCAATTTTTAAAGCTCATGTTGTGTGGCCAGTAGAATGAGCAAGATAAATTTCTAGAAGCACGAATGTCACCGTGTGGTGATGAGCACTGTTAATATAATAGGCATTTTGGGCCATTCTCCGTAAAGGTTCAAAACGATGTTTTTTTTCCCGTGGCGCGCACATCATACACAGTGAAAGCCTGTTTTGCTCGTAAAAAATGAATGCTTATTAATAAAATTATACTTAGGAGTTATGCTTTCAAAATGATCTGGACGAGAAGTTGTAACCGGCAAGAAAGTATCAAGCAATAAGTGCGCATATCACAAGTGCGCATATCAAAGGTAACATGACATTTTTACCTTATTTTACTTGTGATTACATTACCAAATAATATGAGACCTTTTCCACTGAATTGAAGCGTTTTTTTTTTTTTAATTTTTTATATTTGTTTTAGTATTATTTTAACCTTTGAACCTACAATAACGGTTTTTTCAGCTTATAACTCCAGAAGGGTAAGTCAGAGATAGCCCAAACTACATATTTTTTAATCCTGCGATCATACGAACATGTTGGTATGCAATTCAACACCATGTGAACCACTTTTCAATTTTGTGACCCCTGTATTCTGTTGCGAGCCCCTAGCTCGCTTAAAGAGACACTCGGCACATTTGAAAAATAGTGCGCCCTCAAGATTTTTCAAAATCGATATTTTTTGAAGGTTGTAAAGCTTTTTATACAAAAGCCCTCACCTCACCCGAAATGATTAAGACCAAATCACTTCTTATGGGTAAACGGAACGAATTTTGTAATTTAGCGTCGCCGGGCGACGTTAAATTCGGCAGACGACGAAAGCGGCGTTTAACACAAGAACACGCACGCCGTATGCATGTTTCCACGCTATCACACTGTTTGACCGGTCCTATAACCTTTGTGGTTTTATATCAGTGAGTACGAGTCAAATATTCATGTAATATACCTTGGTTTGATTAAAGTTATGGAAAACTTAAAAGTTAGATCCTACAAATTACCTGGGATATCTTTATCCCCTCACATCAATTTCCCTATCTTTTTGGGGTATTGGGGTTATTTTTAAATGTGTAAAATATTCTCTGTTCTTCAATGGCCTACACTATCATTTGAGAGCCAATTGAAGAATTTCATATGTTTAAATGGGCCAGTAGCTCGCTCAAGCTACCCCTACAGAATGGCCCATCATACATTTTGGGTATGTCATAGTATGAGGTAGCCCTGGTATAAATGCCTCTTTGCCCCCGCCCCCCCCCCCCCCCTCCCAGGTGGTACATAAGGCTACTTTAGATAGGTCGGGCGCATCCCCTATAAGAAAAAGGCCGACGCAGATACGTTACCCGAGATAGTTACTTGAGTTGTAACGAGGCAATAACTAAAAATCTGATATTTTTTTAAGATCACCCATGCATTGTTCCGTGTTCTTTAAAATATTCAAGTTTATTTCGATTTTAAAATGATTTTTCAGAAATTCATTAATGTTGACTTTGTCATTTTTGGAGACCAAACCTGACCACTTTCCCTTTTGTGAACCAACCAATGTATTTTACAATGTTACTCAAAAACACTGTAATAAAGTTAGAGCAGTAGTTCCAGGGAGTTATGGCAGTAGTGCTAATGGACTGTGTTGCTTGGCCAGCTGCCGGCCATGAGTCGTAATGAATTTTATTTTTATTATTATATTATTATTATTATTAAGGGCTTTTGCTGATTTTCGTCCTGTGGCCAATAAGCTCAAGCTCACTTTTCAGATTTGGGAATGGGGCTAAAAATGGGACCACCGAACAAATTGAACAATTACAATCAATCGGTCGAAATTTCGGGGATTGTATTTATTGTTTATTACCACCTTATTTCATTGCCTTCTTAAGCTTTCTTCATATTGTCACGTAAAAACAGACTCAGAGATTTCAAAATAGATATTTTTTTTGTGTGAAATTAAGACAGACTATCAGTGATTTGCTATCAGCAAATCGAAAACATCATCAAAATCAGATTTTTTGTATTGTATGCACAAGTACAGGTATCCTAACAACATACCCTGCAAATGATAGACCAAAACAACCTACTAAGGACAGAATCTGAGATTTTAGTCATTACTGTCCGAAGCGGACCCTTACTACAAACAACTAATTGAATGGAGACCGATCTAATCGTATCTTGGAACACTGCGTTTTCTTCCTTTTCTGTTCAATTCTACAGTGAAAAGGTAATTTATGAGCATTCTCAGACTTATCCTTCACTTTGAAGCTTTCTCGCACAATTTTTCAAATCACTGATCGTAGTGTCTTTAATAATAGACCAACCTGAAAATAAGATCTTAACCTCAAAGCTTAATTCCTCCAAATTTAAAGATGAATGGAATGTTTCGTTTTCATTCAGTAAACATTTATGCCTAGTATAAACAGTGCCATAGGATACCGTGTATAACACAATTTCCCGTATCCGAAGGTTAATAACAAGTTTTTGATTTTCTATATGGAGGACTTCGATTTGAGCTTAGTTACTTCATACAGTGATCATTATATGGACAAGCATTATGTATATGCAAAAAGCATGATTTGTTTGAAAATTGAGTGCGCCCTCATCGGGAAATCTGAGTCAGCCTTTAACGCATTTATTCTTTAATTACACGCGTTTAATTATTTAAGTAGAACTAAAATGCACTCCATAGCATAAAAAATACACTTACGTTTGACTGATTCATAACATTTTAAATAATCTTGATTTCCACCAGTTGAACATTATGCCTGGTACGGCTTCGAATGCAACATGGGGTTGGTTTTCATGGAACAGAAATGGGCATGTGATGGATTTCCTACATGCCACGATGGCTCAGATGAATGGAATTGTGAATCAAGTAAGTGTTTAGGGCAGTTACGCCCCTTTATGGTAAAGGGTGTATCTTCTATTTATTTCTCAATTATATTTTATTTGTTTTCCTGGGTTTGTTGACTTCTTTCTCGTGACCATATAATTAATGCTATTCATTCAGTTCATCAGACCAGAGAAGTAGATCTGACAGGCTACACTACCGACTACATGTTTTCGTCTCTTCATTATCCGTATCCATATCCCTCGAACATGGACTGCACGTGGTTTTTCACATTTGATGATGAGAACGAATACGTAGCTATTTTTCGTGCTGATTTTTTTAACATTGATGAACTTGATGTGCTATCTGTTGGATACGGGAACAACACCGCGGAGCACGTGGTCTATCATTTTCCACCCTATTTAGATTTTTTGCCCCGGGTAATCTACATACGGGTTAATCCATGTTGGATTAGATTTCAAACTCACTTACAGAGAGAACCAAAAGGATTTCTTCTTGACATGCAAAGACGAGCATCCGCACAGACATGTAAGATAAGTATTTTATATTTATTTAATAAATAAATATTTAATTTCAATATTTTGCTATTAGTATAAGACGATTAAGTTACGCTATTAGTATGCAATATTCACCTCCTTTATTTGGCGATAGCTCTGACTGATAATGTATTAAATAAACACGGGCACGTTTGGTAAATAGTACGCCCTTCAGATTCAAAATTGATATTATTCATTAGGCAATTATTCATATCCTTTGTTTAGAGGATCCAAAAAACGGAATAAACTGCAATAGAAAGGAAAACGTTAGGGGGAAACGAAAATTCGCCCTAACGTCTTAATCAGTGAAATGAACAATAGCCATTTTACCCCTAACCTACTAAATAAGCTAGATAAGCTAAATATGGCGTGTTTTGTAAGCACATTTCTTTTTTCTCCATTCCAATGGGATTTACACACATTAAACTTGTGTTTGTGAGAATGTACAATATCATGATGCCTTTGTCAACTTAATAAATGTTACATTTTCTTGAATAATTCAACTATGGACTAATCAATCTATTTAAACCAATGAGCCAAATGATATGACAAATCCAAACAGCAATTCACCTTTTGCAGAGCAAGAAAACCTATCTTCCATTGTTTAGGATATTGTAAGAGGTTTAATCCCTTATTGGCATAGCTTTTATCTATACCTGGAGTACTAAGTAGTGTTGAAAACCCTTTTCATCATTTACATCATCAGGATTAATTGGGTGAGAGTTTGTGTGAACCTAATTCCTTTTGAGGATTAATAAGATAGCTATTCACATATCAATTAAACAAGATACAGATATGCAAGGGTCATCATTAAGCTTTATTTGAACTTCAGCTGGAACGAAGTCGTGGTACTTGGCAAGATCAATGGCAAATCAAATGTATGTTTGGCTCCAAAACACCAGTGTCAACGGTGAATCCACATGTGAAGATGGTCCGATGAGACCATTTCTATTGGGCGAACCTAATGGTAACTCCACATTGTGTTTAAAGATATGTCCTTTGACGGAATGTAAATTAGGGTGAGCGGGTTTTTGTTTTTTTCGACTCCAGCATTAGTCCAACATGCTAAGATACAATACATGCCCTGGTTTACCTGAAATTTCAGATATTTCTGCATGTGATTCTTTCGTATTTCTGCATGCTTGGGTTGTTATTAGGTCTTCCACTTCACTCTTCGCTCATTCCCGTAGTATCGTCCCCACCCATTTTATTATACGTGTTACAGCAAGGTGCAACCTGCATTTGGGGAGCCGTTTTGAAACATCCCTCGTGCATGCTTGTTTCTTTCGTAAAATCTTGAACAGATTCAGTAAAAAAAGTCGTGTAAGTAGGCAGTCGTCTATATTGTCCCTTGTGCCGTACCTACAGTTTACTTTTTTAATGGTAAAGAACAAACATTCAGGTTATAGCCAGACAGTAGGATTATAATGAGTCCTATTCTGTAAGTTGGGGAAGGTTTGAAAAATGTTTTTTCATATGTTTGAAGGGTGGTGAACATTGTAAAACAAGGGTGCTCCGATTTTATTGACAATCTGAGCCTTGGATAATTTTTGCCCCAGGATGGACCTGACCCTTATCAGGGCTGTGGCCGTGTAACTATAGGTCGGAACTTAGATCCGCTATACCTTTTTTAATCTTATGAGACAATACATCGTGTCATTTAAAAAAATATGAACCCACTACAACATACCTGATCCATCCAATCCACATACTTAGAAATGACGTGCTGTCTCCTTATTCAACAAAGGTGACAGCTTTTGGTCTGCGGAGTTCATCGTGTGAATATGTTCGAGGGATACATCTTCAAGGGGATTTTTAAAAGCTATTATGGAAGGGTTTTGTGTCGCAGGCGGTACATAAACTTTGGTAGTAAGCCTGTGTGTTTATCTATGTGTGTATCTGTGTGTCTGTGTGTCTGTTCTCACATCTGTGAGCACATTTTCATGACACTTGATACAATGTCCTTGGATAGTGGCCCACATGTTAGTTCCATCATGGTGTCATTGGTGACCTCATGTAATTTTTTGTCCTATTCACAAACACACGGCAGACGACACATGTGCTCGTCGAAGCTGTATTTTTTCTTCTCTTTAAAATCCAAAATATAGTTACCCAGTAATAACATAATTATGGGTATCCCAAATAAATATGTAGACAGTTCTAATGGATTAGAAATGGTTAAAATCCGCCATTCTGGCTATCTATTTCAAAAAAGGAATTTACGGTCACGTGATCGAACGGTTACTGATGACGTTAACAATGCATGTTTATATAAAAAACAGAATAAAATGGTCCGGCATCATGTAGATGGGAATTCCGGTATTGGTGTTCGAGCATTGTTGTTTTCGTTTGTTTATGATCTCTTGAGTGATTTAAACCACTTCTCTTTGCGAACCTTAACACTAAGTAATAGTCCATTTTGTCATTTCAGACCACTTAGCAATTTCTAATTGCCCTATACTATATGTATTTCAAAGAAACTTGTAACTAAAATTGGCACAATATCCGTAGATTTTCCTGCATTCAGCTTCAAAGTGTGGCGAGTGTGATAATAGTTGGTTACAAATGGGTATGGCCTTCAGCAATAATGTCATTAGGTGCAGTAAGATTCTCAACTTTCTGCTAAGGCCTTCGAAAATCACAATGATCTAGAAGAATTGCCCAATGTCTAATCCAAAGAAGGTTCTATATTCGAAGGGAGCAAAACGTTAGTAATCTTAGAATACACCGTCTCGCCTGTTTTGGGCCGACACAAAGAAAACTAGAGTACCACCATAAAACAATGGCTGCCCCGCTTCTTTCCACATACTGTGGGTGCCGCTTTTTATATACACTAATCGGTATTGATACAATAATGTAGTGTTAGAGGTGGCCAGTGTAATAATTGTACCTGGATCATTTGGCTCAGATACTCTTTTTTCTCATAATGCAATGCGCGCTTAGGGGAAAAGATGTCTTCATTGAGGCGGTTTATTTAAATCAAGAAGACGACTGATGTGTCATTTCATTCGTTTTGTGGCCATGGGTAGGACAATTACCCAATAGCACCCAACATCCATCAACTGATATTTTTGCGTATTGTTTGTATCGACTTGACATTTTTTAAAATGTGTGTATACAAGCACCCAACTAATATTATTCCGTGCAATATTCAAAATGTCAGCGCCCAGCACTGACGACTGTTTTTGAATGGGTTTCACCCCATTGCGTAATTCTACGTTTCAGTTTATTCCAGTTGCACGAACATACTGCTTTTTGGTCATGAGAGCACCGACCACAGTTGCCGCCCCGTCATTTCGAGTACGAACGTGGTCGATGTATTTTCAAGAATCAGTTTTCATCAATAGCTGTCCCGAAACACAACAAGAGGCTGTATTTATCTCGACTCTTTTGACCTGGCGAGGATCAGTGGTGGACTGTTCTTACAATTCCTTTACATCTACATGGTTTTGTTTTGAAAAATGAATTTTGTGGAAATCTTGGCAGAGGATGACACAAACGACACATATTTAGGTATCTCTTTCTTGGTTATCCCCCTTCTTCTGCAATATAATGAATATATTTATTGCCTCAATTTCTATCAGTTTTGATGGTACAATGTCCTACTCTTTTACATTTTTACACTTAAATCTGAGGTTCCATTAGCATTCATCGGCTTTATATGCACAAGCATCATAATAGCGATAACATGCATCTAATTGGGTTTCAGCATTTTTAAAACAATTTCTTTGTGCAGATTTTCTCTATTTTTCATCTTACCCTGAATATCATTTTCACACGAATTAAATTTAAAAAAAAAACGAACATTATGATATAAACCAGGACAAAATCGCCGGATAAGGGAGAGAAGGAACGCCTCTATAATCATCATAGTTATATTTCACCATCAAGTTTTGGTTGGTGTTTCAACTACTACATGTACACAAACTATTTTCTAAACCAAAATTTGGACGCAGACTAAAGATAAAAATTAATGAATTTCGATATCCTTTCTAGATAGGCAATGGAGCATGCAAACGATTGGAGGATTGCGGTATAATATGTCCACGAGAGGTTTTGAAAGTCAGTTTAATTCTTATTTCATTGAGAGGCAGATTATGTTTATTAAGGGAACAGTAATTTGATTTTTGTGTTGAATTAATCATAACTCTGAAATGGAATTAACAATGATGGACAATTACATTTACTTATGGCGAAATTCATATGCATTAAATGATAAGCAGAAATTTATATTGTGTGTGAACTGAGTCTCTCTACCCGAGTCCCTACTTTCGCGCCGGCGGGAAAATCTCTATATTTGACCGCTCTGATTAACTTCTCCTTAGTCTATCTTAGTAGTATTTCTTTTTCAATTTAGGAAAGCAGCTACTAAAGCCTTCACGAACGCACCTCTTGTTTATAACCATTGAAAAGAATTCTACTAACATTCGTCAGGAGACTGCGCCGCAGTAAACGTTATTTATGTGAATACTCATTGGAACTTGGGCGAAGGTATGCAAAATGTCTCATGTCTATTATAATAAAACAGCAGTGTTCATAGAGTAAATAATTTTGTTTTGCGAAATTACGAACTGAACTTAGACATGTCTGTGTGATAACAACATTTTCATCAGGACGTCCATTCGGAGCCTTGTAAACAATCACGGTGCCCATTTGCCAAGTCGCAAATATCAGAGATGTATGAGATCAATTCAGGCTAGTACGTACTGTATAGCTAGTACTAGCTATATACAATTCCGTTTCCCTTAAGTGATAGAAAAAAAGGCAGATATTATCAAATACCACTCAACACGCATTGAACATTGTTCCAAATTATGAATTCGGGGATTCGACACCATAAAAGAAATACCAGTCTAAAAGTTTTTATTTTTTTCACTGATTTGTTTGTTCTTTATATTTATTTTTTTAATTATGCACTTTCTAATAAACTGCTTTGGTGATGCCGTGAGTTTTCTTGGTAGAATCGGTTTGCAGAATAAAATATGCCCGTTGTGTTAGTTCATATGCACTGAAAATATGTAATACATAAACATATGTGGCTTAGTTCAAGAGTTATGTCGATTCTTCAATTTAGTCAAACCTGTGGACTATCAAATACTGCATATTTTGGGAACAATCTTTTTCCCGAGTACTGGCTATAAATCATTTTTTCGCAAAGCTTGTGAAGTTTAATCTATAGAGCAAGTGCCGAGGGAACCAATGCTTTTTTCCCCGATATTGTGCATGTACAAGTTACAATTTTTTTGTTTTTTTTTCCACATAGCACATTCAGTGCACTCGTGCATTTATTATCATATGATCTCATATTGACATAATAACATTACCATAACTGTTGCGTACAATACATACTATATTAATAAGAAGAGGATGAACAATATTAACAAGAAAACAATCTGGTGTTACACAGACTATCTAATTTGCTACGTAGTTAAAACTGGGGGGTAATGATCATGGCTCATTATTATCCCAAACATCAATCATTATTTAAACCAACGTTTTTTGCTAATGTACACTGAATCCATTCATTCTTATTTAAATTATGTATCAGGAGCTAAACTTTAACCTGATCTGATAGCACTAGAGACTGTGAAATATTCCAAAAGGATAGAAGGATATGTACCCCAAAAACCCACACATTTCCTTTTTTCTACACTTCCCTCACATGACGCTTTGACCTCATCACAAAAGATGGATTCCATGTTGCGCCCATGATTTAAGTTTAATCTCAATTGAACTTCAACTTTTTCAAGAGGTCAATTTGTATTTCCAGCTTAATCTTACGACTTTACCTCACATGACCGTTGCCTCACATGTGACCTTGACCCACAACAAACGAGGGATCCCATGTTGCACCCCTGTTAAAAATTTGGTCCCCATTGAACTTCAACTTTTCAAAGCAAATCTTACATCTTCGCAAGCTTACCCACCCCGCATCGACCATGACCCGCGACCTCGGCATGCTGCCCCCAGACCCCACCAACAAATGAGGATCCCACATTACACCTATACCCAAACCTGGCTCCAGGTACCGCACATCACTTTTGTCAAATGAGGTGCAATTTCACATGGCAGCCCATGTACAACTGTACATCTGACCTTAGGCCTGTGACCTGTGTAGCTCATCAGCACAAAAGGGAGCCATAGCTGCACCCGCGACCAAAGTTCGGTTTAAATCCGTCAAAGTGTGAAAATAATTAGATGTAAATAATAACCTTTTTCACAACAAACATCACAACAACGGACATAGTCAGTTACCAAATACCACTTGGGAAAGAGGTTTTTCTTTTACGTTTGACAAATGAATGTAGCCAGCATTATTTCATGAATATTCTATAATTTATATTGGTACCCAATAATAATTCTTTAATTAAGAACAAAGACTTCTACAATTGCAATGCCCAGTCACTCGCGCAGCGCATATGTGCACACACTCTAACGTTCAAATAGGGGCGTAACCAGCTTGCACACAGGGGCGTACCAGACGTGAGTGTCCGTGGGGTAGGTTTTCTCGATTTCTTTTCCGATACGTAGCAGCATCGACAAAAATAATTCCCGTGTAAAAAGGAATATGGTCTGGCAAGAACCATAGTCCGGGCTCCATAGACGACAACGGATTAAAGCGTGAAAGTAATGTTGCCCTATTTTTCACCATTGTGGCGGACTGTGAGTCGGAGGACTATATCTCCTGCACGCCCTGCTCACTTCGCTCGCCGCCTAACCCATTTCTTTTTGTCGACTCTAAAATCTAAAGGGGGAGGGAGGTTAGCGGGAAGTGGGACGTAGCCTCAAGAAACTCCTGGGTTTTCTTTCCTCTTTCCCTCTTTATTTTTTCTATTTCCCCTTCCCCTTTCTCTTCCCTCTTTCCTTTTCAATTCTCCTTCAACAACCATAGTTCTCGTCTAGAACTATAGTCCCCTTTCTCTTCTTCCCTCTTTCCACTTTTCCCTTCCCTATTTCCCTCACTTTTTTTCTTCGTCCTCCATTGTTCCCCTTCCCATTTTTTGCTACACTTCGTGATTTTTAGGTGTCGGAGAAGCCTCCCCCATTGGTTCTCCACTGCATGCACAATACACTTATTTGCAGACAGATTTAAAGTAATCGTGAGACCAAAGAATTTTGCTCTTTAAACAACAGCTTGCCACAGAGAGCCTGTTTCATACTAGTGAAAGAAGAGAGCCCGTTCACTATATCTACGCCACCATACTTCACCACAGACTATCCTACTTATCAAAGGTGCGTGTGGATATTGGAATCAAATCTCCAGGGTGTTGTCTGGAAGTCATTATCACTGAATTTTTGCTAGTATCTTCACATATCTTCACAATAGGAATTGGAAATATGGTCTCAAAGAATTCCAGTTTATTTGCAGTTTCACGTGTAGTACCTACGACTAGACCATGTTTATTATCTACCAATCAACCTTTTGGATAAAATATGAAGGGTGCCATTAGAAGTAGATTAACCAAGAGTAATTTTACTTTTGAGGTTCGCCGGCAATTACATGGTAAATATCTAAGCTTTCATGCAGGCATTGGCGGCCAAGCTTCATTCCTAGCGCAAAACTGCCGAACGAGTCATTGGACGAGCCTGAACAGTGAAGTCACTGTGCGCGTTTATAAATAGATCAGTGAGTGGCGAGTGGGAATTCCCGTTACGGAGCCGCGACCGATCTAAATTGCCTTGCTTTAGTCGGTGGTGCATACTTGTGCTGCAAAACTATCATCAAATCGTTTTTAAAGACCGGACATGAGACGATTGCTACATGCAGGTCAAGGAATCATTCCACAGTGGTGCATAGGCTACCTGGTACCGGGCCTGGTACATGGTCCGCAGCTATAAATAGCGGTGACCCTGTGATTGAACATGAGGTCAAACAAGCCTCGTTCAAAATGGATCCCGTTTGTACCGTTCTTAATACAAAAAAACATAACTTACACTGCGGTGGAAAAAATATTGATATTAAACATATTTTCGACTTTAGAATATTTGTCAAGTTTTCGTGATTACCTGCTAAACCTATGGGAACGGCAAAAACCACGCTATCTTGGCCGCCCCCCCCCCCTGCTTTCATGTATATAATGTGTTATAGCGCCCTCTTCTTGATTGTCTGGAAGGTAAACATTTTTTGCAAATATGATTTTTTTTCTTTATTCTCCTTGATAAACTTCTATAACAGTGAATATGGTATTGATGGAATTAAACAGTGTAGGCAACGTGTGTACATATTGCGAACAACCCAATTGTGACACCACAGTCTATCGGTATTGTTTTATGCAGGATTTATGTTAGTATCTGCGTGACAGATACATGTTTGCACAAGCTCTTATTCAGAACGTACATCCCGCACCTTACGATGACAACATAATACTTTGACATGACAGTTTTCTGCACAAGAAATTATCGAATTGCACAAAGATGCCTCGCTGTACTTGCCGTCCCTTTCTACTCGACATTGTCACTTGTAGTGACAGGATCCAGGTTGATCCACTGAAGACAACATGGGCTACTGATTTCAAAACAAATCATTAAGAGTTGTGGTATCAAAATCCATAAGAGGATGATGGTTAGCATACCCAACAGTGCAACTGTTGCCAATTAGGTGACCAGTTGCATTAAAGTAATCTGTGATGACACCGATGTTTCATCTTGCTATTGTACTTATACATTCTTAGCAAACTCACTTTGTCAACTCTTGATGGAGGGTACCAGCTCCCAGCGTACCATGATAGACATTGGGGCAACTGCCAAGAAGCATGCAGAGATAGCGCCACAACAACTCACAGGTCATGCTTTGTCTGGTTGCAAAACCGTAGCTCGCATGTGGGGGATTGGCAAAGCACATGTAGTTACAGTGCTTTTGAAAGGCTTTGATGACAGAAATTACTTCCTTGACCCCTAAAATCTAGCCAAAGCCACCAAGACCGGTGTGAAAGTAATCATAGTCCGGCAGGTATCATAGTCCGGGCTCCATAGACGACAACGGAATAAAGCGTGAAACTAATGTTGCGTGAAGAGTCAACTGAATCGATTGCCCTATTGTTCACCATTGTTCCCGGACTGTGAGCCCGGAGGACTATATCTCCTGCCACACCTACTTTATAGTACTACCGAAGCATTCACAGAGAATGCCAAACATGCCCATTTGCAAGTTTGCAAGTGTATTTGGAAGGCATCGTTAGATGGGGACCCACCCCTCTTGGATTCATGCACCTATGGATGGCTCAAAGACGAACCAAATAAGTCCCGTACGCCTGTGACAGTACCAATTGATGTTCCTCCAGCAGTACATAAACTGATTCTCTGTAGATGTAGGCCTACATCTGATCCTCCGTGTTCCACAGCTTATAGTAGCCCAGGGAGCTGAGATATCGCCTTCTATATGTCGTGGCGGCCATTTTGGCGACCATCTTGGATATTTCAAAATGCCCAAGGGTGCTGCAGCGGCATCATGCAGATCCTGAGTCAGTAGGTCTTAAAGCCCTAGAAACCATCAAAAACATTGTGTGGACAATACTTCCAGGTCTATCCAGAAATCTGTGTTTCGGCACTAGACTAATATTTAACATTCTTATCATCTTAGTGAAATTTAAGCCCCTGGAAACGTTTCCTTTTGATGTTATGAACATGCGCACAAGTCCAATGCAACTTATTTGAATTAGAAAGATTTCTTAGATTTTTTGGCAAAAAAGACCATACTGACCGCTAGGTGATCACTGACCACAAACTGTGCATACCTAATATGAAGCTTGGGTCGTTGGTTCTTCTGACAACATTTGGTTCAAATCAGTGCAAGCGTTTGTCACTATAGTCTGATTTTTTTTATTCCTGTCAGTAAACGCATATTGTCGATGGTAGGAGTTCATTTGGAGGGGATGTGTTGAGATCAAAACAGCTGAAATACTCAACTTTGTTCAACAGAATAAGATGTTTAATCCATCTTACATGATTAACATGAACCTCCTTTGTATCGAATATAATTATTTATTGGAATAAGTTCTTTTATGTTGAATGCTTCAGAGTTGTTCAAGTTCAAGTTGTTCACTCTTTTAGGGAGTGACATTTTCACTCGTTTACATTTCAAGAGTAACAATTTGTCAAGTATAGTGTTTACGCTCTTTCCTTCTTTCAATGAAGATAAAATTTGCTTAATTAAACTGAGCAAATCAGCTTCTTTTGATTAAGGGAACGGTTCACTAGAGTGTACGCGCACTTCGTTGAATTAAGCGTTGATGTGGTTGGTTTATATACCAGGATCGTATTTCCAGTAATTTCGCTTGTTTCGATCTTTATTACTTTTCTGCTAGTGTGTACGCGATTGTATCTTAATTAAGTATACTGTCTTGACATGCTTAATGATCTAATCACGATAAACTAATCTTTGTATCATGTCCCAAGACTTCTATTATAGATTCATTCAGCTATCAAGCTTTCGAATGCAGTCGGGGTGTTGCCTCAATGGATATGGAATTAGTTTGTGATGGGTGGCGCAATTGCTTTCTTCTTCATCAGAACGACGAAATATGTGGTGAGCTCAACATGTTACCTTGGATTATCTTTAACCCAAAATCGAGGAGGGATACCTTGGGTTAAAACACATTGTTGTAAAAGTTTGCATCAGCCGCCTACGAGTCATGCTTTAAATGAAGTACCCTTAAGAAGGGATACAATATGCAACGTTTCTTGCCCAATCTGTTATGCATCGTTTCTTGCCCAGTCTTGTTCAGTTATTACCTTAGTACACTATGAGCCAAGAAAATCTCAATTCCATGGCGCGTTCACTACCTTTCATTCACCATGGCATTTGAGCAATACCCAAACCGGGATTTTTGGATGATTAATGATCCCCAGAACATACAATGGTCACTATTGTTAAACTTGTCCCATCCTAGTTCCTGACTGAGCCCTTGGTAGATTAGCGTACCTGACCTCATAGTGGTAAGAGCTCGTTTTGAATATCAGGCATGCAACCATTTCAATTGTCAGTTTGGCTTCTTTGCATGTTTTACAAACCTGGAGCCAGGGTTGTGCAATGGTTGCCTCTTGCAGTTGACCAGTGCCCGTGAATGATTAAAAGGTACGTAAAACACCCGTGTCAAACTAACTCCGGAAACTTATTCAATGCTTGAAATGCAAGTCGCCAATCTCAATGTGAATGGAGTCAGTATTGAATATTCATAAGTGTTTAATATATTAGGCTCAGTCTGTTACATTTGTACTAGGATTCCATTATTGGTTTATCATCTATATCACGCTATTAGTAATTCGTCATCATTTTAATTGCAGATGATATCACAATCATTTATTTCTACAAATAGTACATGGGGAAATGTAATTAATGTTTTGGTTTAGTTTTTTTCATATACAATTTCGACACCAATGTTTTTCCAATACAGAATTTCATGGAGAATCTGAAAATCATTGGTGTTGTTTTTTAAAATGTGTTCTTGGTGTTTTAATAAGGGGAAAATTATTTGGGTACATGTGTAACAATAAAAGTTTTTAAATTGTTTAAAAATTTATACCAATCTGTTCGTTTGCATAAGGTTTCTAAAATGGTATAGTTTGCCATATTTACGACCTATTGTTTTAATCAGTAGGCTCATTATCATTAGTTCATAGAATTTTGGTCCCGATTTTGTTCAAACTGTTTTTAAATCGTTCATTGGGTCATACTAAATAAGAAAATGTAGACAGATCATTGTGTTGCCCCTTTCAAAGTGAGAGTTTTTCAGATATGACTAGCGGTCTCCCATAGACCCTGTGGACCACGCTATATTTGCCCTCTTAATTATCATCAAAACGTCATTTACAACGCGACCTGTATATTTTCGGTTTTGCTCTAGAGACGAAAAAATTGGCCACTATGTTCTGAATCGGAATGTGTGACCTTGAACCCGTTTTGCATTGTAACTATTGTACTTTAACCTCAAGTAGGGCAAACTATACCTTTCTGTAATCCTTGAAAGGTACTGAACATGATGGTATACTTTAAAACACATTTTGCCCCCTTTTGACCCTATATAAACCTTGCCCCCTTGAATACATCCAAGAACACATTTTTAAAAATGACACCCATGATTTTTTGAATCCTCATATAATTTTGATTTAGAACTAGAATTTCGCGGTTCTCGGCTTTCACGCTAGCTATATTAAAGAATTATAGCGAGGCCGCCCCATGACCGTTGACCCGGGCACATGACCTTTGACCTCATCAACATATGAGGGATCGCATGTGCACCTATGACACAAGTTTGGTTCCAATTGAACTTCAAGTTTTCAATTTAGGTCAATTTTACATTTTAAGCCTATTTTTCAACTTGACCTCACATGACCTTTGACCTTTCAACATGACCTTTGACCTTTCAACATGACCTTTGACCTCATCAACATATGAGGGATCCCATTGTGCACCTATGACAGAAGATTTGTTCCAATTGAAGTTCAACTTTTCAATTGAGGTCAATTTTTAAAAAAAATAATTTAGTGACACACACATACATCCACACATACACACACACATACACACGCACAGCGGATTGCTAAGTGGTCCTGCCAGCTATAGCTGGCGGCCCATAAAAACCTTGGTTGCAAGATTGTATATAAAATTTTCACAAAAATACAATTCCACATGTACTAAAAGATCTTTCTGATCAAATAAACATTGTAGATATCCAGCTACAAGATGCTTCAAAGTGGTTCAAGGCAAATAAACTCTCAGTGAATGCCAACAAAAGAAATTATATGATCATAGGAACACCGCAAAAGACATCTAATTATAGATTTGGTGTTGAGATTATTATAGATGGTATCAAGTTAGGCCTAAAAATATCGGAAATTTTTTTTTTTTTTTTTTTTTTTTTTTTTTTTTTTTTTTTTTTTTTTTTTTTTAATTTTTTAATTTTGGATTTAGAAGAAAACAAAAATTAAAATACAAATTAAACTACCCCAAAATGAATTTTAAACCAATATCCTGAAATACAAACCCTCCAAAGCTTGGGGCACACCAATTCCAAGCGTTCTCCGGCAGTATGATGCACATTTAATATGTACGTCAAATGTAAACCACAACATATTTTCCTGTAGGTATTTCATTCATAAAATTGTGCCGCTCATGTTTTTTAAGCAAAGACTAATCTCGATCCCGTCCCCTTTTCTTTTAATGCAAAGTTCTACGTATATGTAGACATTCATGTGTAAAGATGGAAAGGGGATGAGTTTCAGCATTTTATACAGGTCGTTTGATGAACGTAGGAATGTGTAAAAATAACAGCGTGTATGTTTGATTATTTTTTATCTACATCGTATTCATTCCCCAAAAAAGTGTAGGACAAATAAAAAATAAACATAAAATGAGTTAATTTAATGAGGTTGAACAAAACAAACATCAAATTTGATATAATTTTTTACACATTTTTAGATATTATTTTTAATATAGTCCATGAAATACACGGTACAATGTTGGCAACCTTGTGTGTGATTTAAAGATGGCATTTGACAGCTACACGGCAAAATACGGTGCTTCCGTTGTATTTAACCACATCGCATCTGTCAATTTGGATGCTACATTTGACAGTTTGTACCAGAAGTACATACTAGATACAAAGTATTCCGTGCTACAGTTGGAAACGGTATTGGTGGCTGCACGACCAAATGGCCCTTGGCTTGGCAGACTGTTGGTCGCGGTGAACTCATTTTGTTGTTTTGAAAGACATTAAACCTGTTTTAGATAACATAAAATTTGAAGACATTACATTTCTCTTGCGTCTTGTATTTAAAAAAAAATCGACCGACCCTCCCGATTTTCAGGCCAAAAGGGCAAACAAACATATTTTTAGGCCTTATATAGAATAAACCAAACCAAATTGAAGGTGTTGTTATAGATCAAAAATCTCAACATGGAAAGCAAGAACATATTGAATATATATCTAAAGAAAGAGATATTGGTATTCTTAATAAGCTGAAGCACTTTGTACCTAGACGCATATTAAAATCACTTTATTTTGCATTAATTGTATCTTGTTTTTGTCGTTTTAGTACCCGCTATTTCTTCGCTACTTTAATGAAAGTAACGAAGCCTTTCTGATTTTCTTTCATCTATGTAATTCATGTTATTATACTACGTATTTATCAACCGTAACAGAATTCGTTTTAATTGACTGACGCTTCTATTTAAATTTAGAATTTTGCCAAGCTGATGCCGGGATATACTTAAGCAATAACAGCTTTGTAAATTTGACGTCTCCATTGTATCCCGATTTATTTCCCAATGATATGCGATGTCAGTGGTATATAACACACTTGAACAACTACGTCATTGTTATAAATTTTCCTGAAGTAGAGCTGAATGAAGATTTATTACAGATAGGTGTGGGCGATAGTGTTGATGACGGTACCTTAATTTTGGATATCACTGGATATAATGTAAAACCGTTATCTGCAACATTTAATGAGTCTGATGTTTGGTTGCTGTTTGTGTCAGATGGTAATTTCAGATATAAAGGTTTCTTGCTGGAAATTCAAACTTCTAAAGAGAAAGGTAAATTACTTGAATTCGATTCCATAGTAAAACATGTAGCCTACAAAGGCGTTTGAATGATCCTATATTTGGTTTGCACTGGGTTGTTTTAGGGTTACTTCAAGACGCCAGGGCGAATATATTTTGAAACTAAAAATTGGTATTAAACGGGGTTTACGCTGCTCTTAATTTGTTTTCTATTATAAGTTATAAACACCATATATCATTTTCATGGATCTTGTTTTGTTTTTTTACGAAACATCTGGCCTTCAAAAATGATCATTACATAATTGTAATAATTACTTATATATTAATTGTCAAAAAATATCAACATCCAGCTAGATGTGACCCTGACGTTTTCCAGTGCGACATTGCCTATGCCTGCTTACATCAGCATCAGCTTTGCGACGGATATTCTCTATGTGCGGACGGGTCTGATGAGAACTGTGGTAATTCCCTCGCACTTCCTTAGTCATAAGTTGTTGTTTTTCTTGTTATCTGTTGTTGTTGTTCTTGTTTTTGTTCTTCTTCATTTACTACTTCTTCGTTTTTCCAAGTTTCCCGGTTTTTTTGTATCCGCAAATTAATATTGTCATAAGCAAAAATGTTGTTGCTGTTTCTAAGAAAAACAAATGTGTGTGTGTGTATTTTTTTAATGTTTTTGTTTTTTTTAAATTGTTTCCCCTTTTTAACGGGCTGGGGTAGCTAAGGTGGGCAGAATTACAGTATCCCATGAAAGGATGGGTCTTATGTATTTACTGCAGCTTTCACCTGACCAAGGCATTGTACAATTAATCGATATTTCAAGAATATTAATCAAAATTTTTTTTTTTTTTTTTTTTTTTTTTTTTTTTTTTTTTTTTTTTTTTTTTTTTATATATATATATATATATATATATATATATATATATATATATATATATATATATATATATATATATATATAATAACTGAGTTTTTCACTGATATGCAAAAAAGTGTAATAAAATTTTCAATAAATGAGAAATAAATGTCTGAAAAAAGTTTCCAAACTTTTTTTGATCTTCTTCTTCATCTTTTTCTACTTCTGGTTAATGATGATGATAATGTTGATGTACCTTTGTTTTACTTTTATTTTGTTCTACATATTTTATCTTATGCAACAGAGCTCTTCGCTACGTGCTCAGATATATTCCTAATGAGTGATAATCAAACCTTAAATCTGACCTCTCCATTGTATCCTCACTATGTGCCAACACGTTTTCCCTTATTTTGTCACTGGATGCTCTCCTTTCCAAACGCGGATATAGCATATGGGGTCTACCTTTTGAAGATTAAGGATATACGTGGCTCAAGAGGTATCAAGTTTGAGGTTGCAAGTTATACGGGCGCTAAGCGAACAATTTTCATGGAATTTTCTGTTGCTTCTTCACCAAGTTCCGTAATAATGACAAGAAAGAGAACCATGGAATTAAGATTCTATGACAACAACGAGGATTCTGCTGCGCACATACCAGCAGCATTTTGGCTAGTTATTAATACCGTATTTTATAAAGAAGGTAAGATGATCTTTTTATTACGGGTTGAGCTTCTTCTCAAAGTTTGTATAAATCGCCAGGTGTATTACAAAGTGACAGATGTTAAACAAAATACGAATTTTTGTTTTCGATAAAATCACATTTGAAAAACCGCGAAATCTAAAGAGTCGGTAAACATCCCCATCAAACGATCAAATCCGATTAAGAAACGAAATGAACAATTAACAATTTATCTTAGCTAATATTCATGAATTCTTACTTGATAAAATGGATGTAACACATTTGAAAAGTTATTCATCTTATCCGTCACACCAAAATTTAAGCAAATTGGCGATTAGGTTCATGACATAGTCTAGTGACGGATTTGAAAAAGAAATCGGCGTCAGCTACTGGTTAACAACAAGCCGAATGCCGTTTTAAAATTACCCACAATATCAGAATACATCGCGTGTATAGAGTTCACCGTTCTTTCCAACAGAATGAATTATGAACTCTGTATACAAAACGATACACGTAACGACACCATCTCGCGCGTTACACCAGTTAAAACAGCCTTGTGGTTGAACTGGGCCTCCGTGGTAAAATAAAATTGAATGAATGAATGAATGTTATCAAAATGAGCTATCATATACTAGATTTAGGTAAGAATTACCATTTCAAACTCAGAGGGATTTTCGGGACTATATTTTGTAAGTGATAAAGATAGTATTTCAAGCTATTTCAATCGCATTTTGCTGTGCTATAATAACTCGAAACAACTTGAATTGAACATAAAATTACATTTAATAAGATTTTACCATATACCTACAGAGTCCTTGGGCCATTTTAGAGAAAATCGACATTTTGTTATTTACCTAGTAATAATATGAAGTGCAGTAACTAATCATATTAGATCATTGCGAGAGCATTTTACTGACTTCACTCAGCAAAGTGCTGTCATCAGTAGACTTTCACAGTCAGAGGCCTGGTGGAAGTCAAATTGATATGTTTAGGCCTACATGTATTTTACAGCGTCATTCGCCGGTATTTTTTTACCGGGGTTGTGTTATGATTATGTTGGTTTGAAGTGTATGGTTTTGTCTCTGGACTCCTCTTTTCTGCCATCTTAGTAAATCTTATCTGACTGCTGCTGCAGCACACGAGTGTCATGAGTTGTAATTGGGATGGCACGGCCCCAATTGTAGACTATACTTTGATTATTATACCACCTAATATGTGGCCTCATAACAGTACGAACTGATATGGAATAATGTTGGCACACAACAGCGCAAGACCCCTGACTGTTCCCAATCCGCCCCAGCCTCAAAAAAGCGGGCCATGTTAGGAGCGTCCGTATCATGGATACACGCGGCCCAGGTTCAGCACACTCAGTTGAATAAATCCTGACACCACCACAAGCCATTACCAATGACTTGTGGATACGCTAAGAAGAAGAAGCGCAAGAGATGCAGTGTGTATATTTTTCATAGCGCGCATGACTCTGTACAAATTGTATTGTATTGTTATTTGGACGCGAAACGATAACCGAATAATTTCCGCCCGTATTTGGTGGTAATCGACAAAGTATAGTGTAGCGTAGCAAGGCAGGCTAGTCGGAACTTTACCCGAGCCTAGCCTAGCCAGTTGGCATATAGGTTTATACCTACTAATAATTATCTTGACAGGATTGACTATTGGAGTATTGCATGCAAGGAATATTTACACTATTGAGTAAACCGAACCTCCACAACTTTGCAATATATCATATCAATGTCATGTCACTGGTCATGAGGCTGACTGGTTGTGGCAATAATTTCATTTCGTGATATACAGCCTCGTAAAGCACAGGCCTATAATAGAAGAAATTTGTCTCAAATGTACAAATGTACGTGTGCGCCTTCTAATTCCAACTTGAGATCGTAAACAGATCTTCTGGTGCATATGTATAGGCCGAGGCCTAGCCCTCAGTCACCTTCATTTTCCTTTACTTGTGGATTGGTCATCGAAAAAGTTCATTTAAAAAAAATCAGTTGATTCTGATGATGCTATGTTAAATTTTGATCATTCATTCATATTTATTCAGTACTCACAGATTGAAAATACATAAAATCAGCACATAAAATGTTAAAACAGTTGATGTAAGAATAAGGATGAAATATTGCACAACTAAATTACCAGTTCAAATTTGACACTTCTTGAGATATAGATTATATAAACCATTGAGTACCAAGGGTAGCCCAAAAGGCAACGTCAGTTTGTGGACAAAAATATAATTAGTTCTTCCATTAGAGATCATATCTGCATATGTGTGACAAAACTGAGCTTAACCTAGCCTAGGGCCTGCATAGGCCTGCCTAACCTACACTATAGTCCATCTATTTTCCTTGAGTCAGTGACGTCAACGCGTTCAGAAAGATGTTTTGCGTGTGCATTTTTGCACCGCCTTTATACGCGCGCGTGGGTACGACAGCGCTTTGAACCAACGCCTGCGATTTAATGCTGCGACCACTGCATAACACAGTGAAGTCACTAACTAGAGGAAGATAAAAGGACTATAAGCATGTCATGATGTAGGCCAGCAGTTAGGTGTGAATCAGTAATATGAAAATGGGACCAATGAAATCATTGACAATCTGCCAACAATCATGAAATTCGCCATCGCCAGACAATCTGCGTTGTGATGCCATGGATGCTGCCCTGCTATGAGCCCAGGCTATGAGCAGAACGACAGCTTATTGTACTGTGTTAGGAGTACAAGGTTTCCGAATTTACAGCGACCAAATACGACTTAAAATTTGATATTCTTGACTTGCAAAACACAAATTTAGCTTAATCTAGCGATCGTTTATATTTTTCTTACCATTGTGAAGGAAATCTTGTCAACTCGATTATATGACTTTGCAAATAGATCCAAACTAGAGCCGTAATGCTGCTCCGACCATTCACTTTTTCGGTCATGTAGTTTTGCCGGTTCGAAGACAAAGCACAGCCTCAGCCTCCGCGCCCCCCCCCCCCCTCCCCTGTTTTTTTTTTTTTTTTTTTTGCCCCCCGCGCCCCCCCCCCCCTTCCCTTGATGAAAATAGTGGTTTTGCATGACCTTTTTTATATTCCTTGACATACTACCGTGGGCAGAAATTTTGCAGAAGTTATTCGAATACTTTTTTATATAAGTAAGTCTTCAGAAAAGTGAAAGGTCGCAAAATGAACGATTTTCTTCTGCCTAGAAATCAAAAGATCGATCATTTTGGAACGTAAAGAGGTCAGTCTCTTACACCAGTATGAAAGTACGCGCTGTTTTAGTGTTAGCCTTGATTTGCTGTGTTGTACGAAAATGTGAAAGCTGTTGCTTGGATGGAATTTCGAAGTGCACCTTGGGTAAATTTAACCATGCAACAAATTTGCAAAATAACATCGGCCGCTAGCAGTCTAGATTTTATTTACGTCATTGTATAATACACCCGACGAAATGACGTGACACGCGTTTACATCTGGGACGTTCTCTATTGGCTTCAGACAAACAAAAGATCTATATATTGACTTATTACAGTTGCTCTAAGCTCCATATTTCATTAATTAGTAAATTGTAAGCCAAATTCTATGTTGACCATTGTATTATTTTGCCTGCATTGATCAAAAAATGCGTAACAAAATATGGCATTACATTTATATGATTTGACATGCACTGTGACGTCATGTTTATCAATATTGAACGAACCACTAAACTATTCATGGCCTTTTTCTTCTACATATGAATGTGTTTGATATTTTGATTTGGTCGTTTTAAATCCCGCCACGAATAAAACATATTATTACACTTATAAATATGCATGAGATAATAGGCATAAGTGCTTCCTTTTCATTGGTAAATTGCGCCGACACATGGATTATAAATTGAGCGATCAGTGAATTTGAGCTATTTCCTATGCGGTATTTTTACTACTTTCCCATAGACATCGAACCCCGAGGCAACAGTTTCTATAAGCGTGTTTCTATTGAAGATCCGCATTTACCGGGAAATCTCTTACCGTAAAATCAAGGAAAAGGTGGATAAACTTTCAGGTTTCTATGTGCGCCCTTTTTACCGGGAAATACCCGGCTTTTTGTCGTCACTCCACATAAAATTTGCCGGCAAAAGGGCGTACACTGAGGTCAACGCAAGTATTGTAGGTTGACTTTTTCCACAAAAATATGGCTGGACCTGCGATAGTAGAATTTATGTCGATTTTGACATTTTACAGTCAAAATTCAGATGGCAATAATAGGTTAGATGGGTTAAATGTTCGTGAACGTCAGAGAAGGGTTCGAAGGTTACATGGAGTTGTAAAGCGGCAGAGCGATGTACGTAAGATCGAGGAGCATCGCCGAATTCTGCCCCTCATCTCTCTTTTCTACGCGTCCACACGTAAGGCCTATCGTCGATCGTAATCACGCTGTATTATCAATTTCGTTTCCGTCGTCTTGCCATGCGCACTGTCCGCGGAACGAGTGTGTTTTCTATGGCGTTTACCCGGTAAGTGACACCCGCTATTTTCCTTCCTCCTCGAGAAGGAAAATTTTACCGGGTTGATTTACCAGTAAACGGTGAGGGAGGTCAATTTCTATTGACACATTTAATCCCTTAATCCGTCTCTTCCGGTCACATGGTCCCAGTAGAAACACACCTTAAGTTAGCATTTTGTTACGCATTGTAGTTATTAAGTTCATCCTAGACAAGAAGGAACTAATCGTTGTTAACAACAACAAAACAAATGGCCGCCGCCAGTAGACGGTCAGCTGCAGCGTCTTTGGACAGACAACGTAATTGCTGCGTTAATACAAAGTAAAGATGCACAAAACACAGTCGTCCGGAAGGCTGCATGGAACATCTTTTCAGACTAATGTACCAGAAGAGGAGTTCTCTCGCGGAAGCTGAAGCGATAAATTGTGCCGACTTGGAGGCGATTTTCATGTTTACGCCGAGACGAGGTTCGTAAACGGGATGGCGATTCTAAGCTTACAGTCAACAAGATATGGTTAAAATTCTTGCACCATTATCTCATAATATTTATAAGGTGTAATAAACAAATAATACAGGTTATGTGGGGAAATAGTATAGGCAACTATTTTCCCCGCGTACTGGCTCAGGCCTACCACCCTCACCATCGGTTCGGTGTGGTAGGCTGTAGCCCGTACCCTCGGGAAAATAGATTGCACTATTTCCCCTCCAACCAGGAGTATTTGTATAATACACGCACATAATGCAAGACAAGAATTAATAGCAACTGCAGAAAAACTGGCGGGCAAGGACGTCATAGGTATCACCACTAACTCACTTAAACAAAGTAGTCTATGGAAAAACTGCACTTGAGCATGTTTTGTTTTTTGGCACATTAAACTCTCTCAGAGGAAATACAACAATATCACACCAAAAATACAAGCTAAAATTCACCAAATACCCAACTTTTGAATATGGTGACCCCAGAAAAATCTTTAGTTACGAATCCCGATGTCAGACCGCTCAACACAAGATTCTCCATAGTCGCTAAAGCTAGTATGGGCAAATCGATGTGAAATGATGAGCGCGGAGTTAAATTGCCTCAAACTTACTGTCCAAATGCCACTAAGCTTGAGGGAAAACATACCAGTCCCACCATGTCAATCATGATATTCCATCATTTCTTAATCAAACTTTCAGGACATTTTAAAGCAGTTTTTCAGATGCCCTCAAGAAAGTAGTGCACTCAAGAATTTTCGATCCTTACGGCAGCCAGGTAGTGGTATATAACCCACAAGTCGCCGCAGAACACGGTCGTTTAGGAAATGCCTATATAGACACAATAAGAAAATTATTTTTATGTTATAGGTAGCGTAATAAACTTTTTGTAGTAGTACACCACAATGTATAGCAGGTGAGCCAATGATTGTAACGCCAAAGAGGGACGCCGTTGTATCGCGATTCGTCTGCTGAATTAAGTCGCCGGCGACATTAATGATAAAATCGTTCTGGTTTCCCATAAGGACGCTGATTTGGTCCTCACATTTCGTGAGGGCTAATATATATATTAAGCTTTAAAACCATGCAAAAATATCAATTTGAAAAATATTGAGGGCGCATATTTATCAAATGTGCCAGTGTCTCTTTAACGCCAAATTTGAAAGATAAATTCCAGCAATCTTGACATAAGCACATAAACGTGAAAATCTATAAAGCTGCACAAAAAGTATCTCGGCATGGATTTCGATGCAGCATTGTGCCAAGTTCGATATTTTTAATTTAACACCTCGTTGTAAAAGGCAAAAAGGCCTGAGATAGAACGACCGAAGACCAACACCCCTTAACCAAAAAGGTGCACTTATGGAGTTCAATGGTACTCTGTGGACAACGCAAGACTCCGCGCAGTAGGATTCAACATTAAGTCCCATTCGCCAAAGTTTTGGGGAGAATGGTTGAAGGGTTTTTTTGGTACTCACGGAGCTTAAAGTTGCAATGATAGATTTCACATATCAAGTGGCCCTTACAAAAATCAAAGCACTAATTTTGCCTATGTAAGGCGTTCAATCCAAAAAATATCCCATCTGAAAGGATTAAGCTGGCAATGTTTATATGGTACAAAATTGTGAATTTCGCTATAGGGCAAATACGATCCAGTCTATGTTTAAATTGGAAATATAAGCAAATCCAAAATCACCTTTTTTCTCTTTTATTAAGACCTTTCTGTAGCAAGTAAGAAATTATTGAGCTGTCTAATCTATATGAAATTAACTATTATGACACCGATATGGGTGTCTCAAAAAATCTCTTGTTCCACCTGTAACAAGAATTTTTGAGTCAAACCTCTGGGAAAATGTGGGGAACTATTGCTAGAGGAGTTTTCAAAATGGCTGCCAAATTCCGAAAATTGCTATATTAAATTAAAACAAATCTTTGGAGTCCAATTTTGGGGTATGCTAATACTGTGTATTGCGATCCAGTATTAGAATTCATGATAAGTGCCCTTCAAGGGCGCATTTTTTTAAAATGGCTGGCAAAAATTCCAAATAATAGCCTTTTGGGGGCTGCTATCAATTAAATTACAGGTATTATCAATACAAATCAGAAAAACGCCTTTCCAGAGGTTCGTATCTTTAAATATTTCATACGCTCCTAGTCTGAGCTAAAAATGAGCTAAGTATCAGCTGGAAGGAAATTTATCTCTTGTGGTTTTTCTAGATCAGCATTTTATGAGTAATAAGAATATTGAGGTAAAAAGCCCGGAATTTGGGGATCCAAAGGAATTAACAAAAATACAATTTAGCCTATAAAACAATAAGTATGTAGGATTTAAGAGTGATTGCCAGACATAAGGGTGTGATTGGATGAAACTATTTTATGGAGTTCGAGTTAGAGTTGTCGGTCGAGTTCGCGGTGCTTTGAGTTAGAGTTAGAATAGAGTTGATTTTAGAGTTTTTCAAGTTGCTTTTAGAGTTCAAGTTCGAGTTGCTTTTAGAGTTCGAGTTACTTTTTGAGTTCGAGTTGACTTTCGGAAAATGTTACCCCGCGTGTATACGCCGCCATTATTGGCGTGATTGGCTTTGATTAGCCACATACCTCGCCCGGTGACTTGTCTACTTGGAGGAAGCGGTGAATCACAAACCGTCTGTGCTCAAAAGGGTCAAAAGGGTTTGGTAGAATAACAGGCTTAACTGCTTCAGGTAGTGCAAAAATGCAAAGTTATTGTGAAAGTAAAAAATAAAAGGGAGTGCATAAACTGCGTATTGATGATTTAAAAGGACGATAGCGTATTTCAAAAAAGGTTAACTCTTAGTTAGTGTTCAAAATGTGGACTGTAGTACTAGTCTTTGTCAAAGACTCGGTTTTTTAAGATATCGTGGGATGGGTGATGAAACTCAGAAGAGGTTCGCAGGTTGGGTCCCTGTAGCTGATAGTACCCTGGTAGGTAGTTAGTTTATCTTTCCATAGGGTAATACAATACAAGGTTTGCCAACACAGACTAGGGTAGTACAAAAGCATAATGAGTACGGCGGTCCGGTAAGTATTTCCCACGGGGAGTGTGTCACAGACTACGAAAGATATTATTAAATTAGTCACTGCGCGAGAGTTAACGTTATCAGGCGTCATAGCGAATGCATGCAAATAATGGAAACTAAATCTCAAATATCGCCGAAACGAAGGTGGTTCTATGGAGTTTTTTGCATCAGGAGGGTCCGTTAACTATGTTTTGTTTTGAAAAGTATCGTAATTGGGTATGAACTATAGAACTAGCGAGAAAATTGAACGTTTGGTCGGGTACTTCGGTGCTCGCAGACACGGAAAGTGAACACGCAATCGCTACGGGCCGCATCCATTTTTCCACAATGCCTTCGGTATTATTCCAGTCTTGAGAATTTTAAAACGCTGGTTTCAATTTCGCCAACTTTTGTTTCAATTGGTTAGAAAAAAGATTACGTACTTACCGGAAAGCCGTAGCAATGGGTAGTTCATATGCATGGCATATGTGCAAGTAGACTGTTCCCCACGGTCCGGCTTGTCTTCGGATTCAGGACAGTAGGTTCAATTAACATAAAATCAACTTATTTATTTATTTGGAATTGCACTCACCTACACCAACACCATGCATCCAATTGTATATAACACAACAAATAAAAATAAAAATCCTAAAAAAAAAAGATCAGCTGGGCCCTCCCTGCAACCTTGGGCATCGGTCCTTTTAATACTGCGCTGCGCTTCTCAGAGATTTTGGCCCGAAATTATGCCCAGTGGACCAGATGCTCCATGACCATATGCTCCTGGAGCAGTGGTCCTGGTGAGCAGCTGTTGGAGCATATGGTCCTGGAGCATAAATAATCTGGAAGGAAAAATTGGGAAAATGGTCCAGGAGCATATGGCAATATGCTCCTGGGAGAGTTGGAGACCTATTCTAAGTCAAATACTGCTCCAGGAGCATATTGCTCTATGCGCCTGAACCATTTGCGTATTCAATATGCTCCTGGAAGCATATTTGACCTTAGCATATTTTTCCAGATTGTTAATGCTCAGGACCTATGCTCAGGGACCAGCTGCTCCAGGACCATATGCTCAGGAGCATATGGTCCTGGAGCAGCTGTTCTGGAGCATTTTTCAGGGCCCAAATCTCTCGAACGCCTGCGCTGCCACCTGTTTTTGACCCCAATAGCCGCTCATACGCCCAGCAACAGTACGGTAATGGCCCAGTAATGGCTTCAAACGATTTACTCCGGCAATACCGGATACGGCTGACGGTTCTCTGCCGGTTATCGGTCCGTTACTGGTATAGGTACAGGCTGCCGTGTTCTCTCGCCGAACAGCTCCGCCAGCTTCCGAGCCACTTATGGCGTAACGGGCCAGTTACGGCATACCGCTCTAAGTGGGGCACTGGGAACAAAGCGGGGATTTCCTCAGTATATTTTCTAGGTTGCACATAGCGATGGCGTAAGATCATGGACTGTCGGACGGATCAATTTTACAGCAACTTCAGCGAAAAGCATCTCGCGAGTAAGGATAGACACGTGTTGATAAAAGGTAATAACACTTTTTTCCCTTAGGCCTATAGAATTTCAAGTTCTTTAATCCGTTTGGATAGTGCAAAGAAAATTGGCTCCGGCCTGTAAACTCGGGTCGTCATGTGCTAGGCCTAGCCCTGTCACGTAACATAATGTTACGGCGACTAGGGCTAGGTAGCACAACTAAGCGTACGCAGTTATACCGGCGTTT